>CATIWO010651812.1:0-18008 GCA_949673435.1 Macaranga tanarius
TGTAATTTTACAATATTTTAATCAAATTTATAAGATATATTAATGTTAATTTATTATATTTATTAATGTTTTAAAAAATCAAACATACTACTTTTGTAAAATATATTTAAATATTTTTTTAGTAAATAATTTTATTATTTACATTTATGTATTTAGAAACTAATATTATTAATAAAATTTAAAATATTAGTAAAAAACTAATCAAACCAACTACAAAAATATACATAAAATTTTACAATATAATATGAGTTCGGTTTAATATATTTTTTTACTCCTAAAATCGAATTAACATTTTTATTTTTTCAAATTGAACCGAACCTAACCATTCAGTTCGGTTCGGTTCGGTTCGGTAATTTTTGCTCACCCTAGGCTCTACCCAGTGCATGTGAATGAATTAATTGGGTCATACAAAAGAAAAAATTCAGATTGTCAATCAAACCGACTCAACTACTCAAAAAAATTTTTTTCCTCCTGCAAAATTGCAGTGGCTTGTCAGGCTTGTTCATGCATGTGCAACAATAATAGAGCTTCAAAAAAACATATAAATTTTTTTTGCATTCCGCCACTTAATGCAAAAAATGTATATTATATATATACTTTTTTTGTATTCCGCCACTCTAAGTGGCGGAATACTTTTTTTTTTTTTTTTTTAATGGCATTCTGCCGGTCAAACTGGCGGAATGCCTCAGGAGATTTAACCGGCGGAAATGCCTTTGACATTTTTTTTTTTTTTCACCATATTTTGATAATTGTTTCAATTTCTACCACAATTTGGTAATATGTTTTAGTTTTCAGCATAAATTGGTAAAAAGCCCCGGAATGGGCATTATTCCTCTATGTTTCAAGCCTGGTGAAGATGCAGACACATTAGGATTGACAGGCCACGAGCGCTACACCATAGACCTTCCAGACAAGATCAGTGATATAAGGCCTGGACAAGATGTTACTGTCACAACTGACACTGGCAAATCTTTCACCTGTACAGTGCGCTTTGACACGGAGGTATTCCATTGTCACATTCATTTCAACAGCTTATTGTGGTTCAGTCTCTCACTTGGTGAAATTTTTATTTTTGCAGGTTGAATTGGCATATTTTGGTCATGGTGGTGGCATCCTCCAATACGTCATCAGGAGCCTAACTAAAGAATGACGAAACTCAACTTGAGAATGTTCTTTCACTGTATCTCTCTTTTCTTTGGGGGCAACATGCAGTTCACCAGACACTTGTACAGACTCTGCCGTCTGCACCCTCTTCTGTTTTGGGGATCACAGTCACAAATAAGACCTTTGATGCCATTTTAGGTTCCAATTTTGAATAGGATGAGATGTGCTTTTCTTCCATTTACTGCTGGCCTCATTTGGTCGTGCAATGCCGTGAGCTTTCTCCAGTCAAAGTTGCTATCTGTGCATTGCCTGTGTGATGTTCTTGTGCCATATGTTGTGCACTTGTCAGCGGCGATACAATATATGTTTGTTTTCTCGTGGTGTTATATATGGAAAATCAGAATTGAATTTGATTTTAACATCATTTTCTAACTGGTAAAGCCAGACAAAGAAGCAGAGCACCTTGGCAAGAAGCCTCTTCATTATGTAGAAAGTTTATCCAGACATTGTTAGTATAGCCATGAACAAACTTTTACCAGTTTTATGGTTTTCATAACTGATGTTGCTTACATAATTAACAAGTCTAAAATGATTCTCATGCCTGAGACAGTTTTAAAGACCAACACGTCTATGCTCTCATTGTTTCTCAAGGACACCATACAAGCAAAAATCATCGAATGTCCCTATATTCTCCAACAAAACAGGAAATGAAAAATATGCTTCTAATTTGAAATCTAATTTAAGACGTCTGCATTTTAAGGTCAGGGTGTACCTCTGCCTCTTAATGCAGGGAAAAGGCTCAGGGATCATTTCAATCAAATACTTCCGCTTCAATAAATTTTGACCCTACAGAAGCAACTCCAGGATAAACAAAGCTTCTCTCAAATTTCTCAATTCAGCAACTTCTGTCATACATCACTTCCATCTGATAATAAAAGCTATCACCTTCAAATGATTTTCACCACCATCATATCACCTTCAAAATATTTTGATACTTTCAGTGTACAGTACATTTTTAAAAATGACTTTCATGACTATAACTTGAAATTTGGTTCCCACTACGTCTATACCACTCACTTCCCCAATCAAAACTGATAATTTTACACCACCATCATAGTATACGATCAGCAAGGGCTTTGGCAACTGGCACACATATAGATGAACAGTTGGGATATCAGAAATTCTAGTTCCTAAGCAACTTGCTTGCACGAGATGCCAGAGCTAATGCCTTGGCTTCGGTATTCATCATCATCCATTCCTTCTCTGCACGACGCTGATGCTGCCTTGCATTCTTTGCTCTTTTTGGTGCCAAGCGTGTATCTCTTTCAACAAATGCAAGTCTGAATTTTTCGGCAACGGACAACTCTGTTGGGCTTGAAAGGGAGGGTGCCACAGGCTTTGGTGTAAACCCACATATTGCCCATGTTTTAGGATCAATATCCTTGACAACAGGATCATCCAGTGCGATATCTGCTACTGCTTCAGTAGGAACCTCTATTCCTCTAAAACCAAAGGGTGATGGTTTTGGATTTACTATTATACGCGGGCACTCAGTGGCCATGATCTCCAATGAATTTTTGTCTATCTTGGGCTGGAAAAAGAAAAACCCAGGGTCAGAGTTTTAAGATGACATAAAACATGATGGTTTTGGATTCACAGTTAACAATTTAGAACAGATTTAAAATCAGAACACCTCAGATAAACACCAGGCAGAATTAATATGAAAGCATGAATAGTTTTCAGTTATGTCTTATGAAGAGCCCATACCCACACAAGCCAACGCAAGGATTCTGCACCATGACCAATTTCAGCAGTATCAAGCTCCTCCCATGAATCTCCCTCCATATCATTCAACTTTGGTTTCAGTACATACAAGCTGTTGCGTGCAGTGTAGTCACTCCTTGGGCAACCTCTGCAACATTAACTTTGGTTCAAGCCTGTTATTAGGTTTGTACCCTAGTCAAAACCTCATATCACTGTAAATGCAGATGATAAATTAGAACACAACAGTCTACATAGGAGCTCCTATGAATTTGCTAACCATTTCCTCAGGAGAGTGAATCTCAATGTTCTCTGAACATCATTTTTAAAAGAGTTTTAGGCAAAGATAATATTTCAATGTAAAGAACTCTTCATTTTTTTTCTTACCCTTTTTCGGGTTGGTCAGCTCTAGAATATGAGTCAACTTTTTAATCATGCATATAACTCCAAAATATTTCTAACTTTTGGAGGTGTCACATTTGAACAGGTCGTTGTGTGGCCTCAC
Source organism: Macaranga tanarius (assembly GCA_949673435.1). Lineage (NCBI taxonomy): Eukaryota > Viridiplantae > Streptophyta > Magnoliopsida > Malpighiales > Euphorbiaceae > Macaranga > Macaranga tanarius. Next base: position 3,371 of record CATIWO010651812.1, read on the forward strand.
TTGGCAAATTTCACATATGAGGAAGTACAAGTAAAAATTTAAACATCTATGGTTCACTGATTTGCATGACGACGATCTTCACATAGTTGGAAACAAAAGGGGCAAAAAGACATGGAGACTAGCATGAGTGATCTACAGTCCACATGCAAAAGTAATAAAAAATCTCATGCTTCAAGATCCAAATATTTGTGTGTTAGGAGTGTACCCGCATCTCAATGTCTGCAATGACTTGCAGTGCTGAATAAGTTCAGAAACACCAAGAGCAGTAATATTGTGGCATCGGCTGCATTAAAAAAAAGTGAAAACATGATTTGTATGTCCAGAAAGTAAAAAGAAATTATATTTGACAGCACAGCCTTGCTATAAGTAAAATAAAAGCTTATGAAAGTGGAATAAAAATTACTTGTTTTTCTGTAAGAGATGAAAGAAATAAATAGCATAAACCATTTTTACTTTGTGCAGGTCCAACATTGTCAGGAAGGAGAAAAAGAAGTATGCAAAAAAGAAATCCAAACCATCCAGAATCATTCTAAAATCTATCAATGTGCATGCACAATATAAAAGATGTGTGTCCTAGCTTACTCCTAACACTTGATAAGCGAACTTAAGATTTCCATACCTTATATCTACAGCTCGAAGAAACTTGCAGATTTCAGCCACTTTCATTAAACCAGAATCAGTGACATCAGAGCCAGAAAGGTCAAGAACTTCCCAGGAAGCATCAGCTAAAGAAATTAGGACATCATCATTCAGCAATTTTCTTCTCCTGGACATTGCTGCGATTGCCATCTGTCATGGACTTCAGAACATTAGCACAACAGGTTGAAGGATGTTAGATGATAATGTTACTTTATTATAAAAGGGCATATATGACTACGAAAGCATCATACTGCCGCTAAACCCAGACACCGTTAGGGCTGCAAGTCAGTTCACAATTTGAAACGAGCATCTGTACAGGCAAGTGTGAAGTTGATGCTCTCCTTTTCAAGATAATTTATTCATTGGTCCTTAACATTATATAAGCAGTTTCTTGAAAATTTTAGAAGTTAACATACAAATGCTTCTTTCTAGTCCAATATCCAGACAAAAAGAATGAGTCATCCCCTCCTTATATCCCTAACACTTCACAAACCAAAAAGAAAAAAGAAAAAAGAAAAAAGAAAAAAGAAAAAAGAAAAAAGAAAAAAGAAAAAAGAAAAACAAATCCTCTATGCAACTCCATTACACAGTATCAACAAACTGAAAAGCTATTTCAATCAAATACTAATTGCCCCCTCAAACAATCCGCTAAATATCATATGCTAAAAACCAAAATTTAAAAATACAAACTTCAAATCACAAAATCAATGCAAAAGACATGTATAAAGCATTAAAACAAACAAACAAAGCACAATTCAGACCTTAACATGTGCAGGAAATCCAATAGCAATCTCACCCAACTCTCCAATAATATCCTCCAAATGTCTTCCAATAACTCCAAGACATAAACTTACTAAACTTGGAGGTTTTGGTCTCTTCCAACTCAATCCTGTCACCAAAAATTTTTTTTAAAAAAATTTCAGAGCTTTAACTTAAATGACAAAAATTTTATTACTGAATTTGATTTATAATCACCAAATTAGAAATACCCAGTTGATAAAATAGAAAAGGGTACGCATAATTACTTGAAGAATGAAAGGTAGAGGTCAAATGAGAAGATTTGGAGTTGGAATTGAAATTGAAATCGAGTTTCTTTAATGAAGCTGTTATTTCCTCTGTTTTTGCTTTGCCTTTTTCCATTAAAAACCCACAAATTGATGCGATTTGCAATGTAAGAAGGACCGATAAAAATTTAGAAACAAAGATTTATGAATATAATAGAAGAAGAAGTAGAGACCGACATGAAAAATCCCAAATTTTCTCAGTTATGTATCATCAGCGAACGACGTTATTTTCTTAAAGCAACGACTTGTCGTTCGGAAGCGAGGGAGATGGGACAATTGTAGGTCGGTTTGATTGGTTTAATACTAATATTTTAAATTTTATTAATAATTTTAATTTTTAAATATATAAAAATCTTAATAAAATTATTTATTACCAAAAAAATTCTAACAAAACATATCTAAATATATTTTAGAGAATCGGTTGATTTGATTTTTTTTTAAAAATTAATAAATAAAATAAATATAAAAAAATAACATTAATATATCTTATAAATTTTATTAAATTATTGTAAAATTACATAAATAAAATAATTTTTTTAAAAAAGTGAAAAGAAAATAAAAAAGAAAAAATAATTAAACCGAATCAAAAAAGTTCGGTTCGGTTCAATTCAGTTTTAAAAATTTTTTATACCGAACCGATATAGGTTCGATTTAATTTGGTTTTAGACATTTTTAAACCGAATTGAACCGACTTTTGCACACCCCTATATGTAATGATATCAATGCAAATTTTAATTTGAAATCATCTGAATTGTTAAATTGAAATCAATAATATTTCATTTAAATGTGCCAATTCAACTATTTTGAAATATTTAGTAAAATTTAAGCATCAACAAACTAAAGCTTAATTAAATAAATTGGAGTAAAGAAAGAAGGAAAAAAACAAAAATCAACTTGTGCAACGACATGTCGTTCGGAAGCGAGGGAGATGGGATAATTGTATAATAGTAACTATGGTGTTCCAAAATTTTAAATCATAATAATTTGTTGTTTTAAATTTTTATATAATAAATGGATATACAAATTTATAAATAAATTACAATTAATATTTGATATATTATCTATATGAACTAATATTTTTAAAATAAACATTTTATTTTATGTCTTTTCTTTATTATATATGTAATGACATGGCAGCAATGCAAATTTTAATTTGAATTCATCTGAATTGTTAAATTGAAATCAATAATATTTCATTTAAATGTGCCAATTCAGCTATTTTGAAATATTTAGTAAAAATTAAGCATCAACAAACTAAAGCTTAATTAAACAAATTGGAGTAAAGAAAGAGGAAAAAATAAAAATCAACTTGTGCAACGACATGTCGTTCATAAGGAATATTTTAGTAATTTGGATATTGCTTTAGCATCAAAAGAAGCCGGCAAACGTTTTATTCAAGTTTTCAAATTTCCATTTCTCTTGCTCATCAATTCACCGAAACAGTTAGAGAAAACGACACCGTTTTTTGAGATCAATGGTGAAAGGAGCCGGCCAAAACCTACCGGCCGACGTAGTTCAGGTGATCGATCAGCTAGAACGCCACTGCCTAGCACCTGATGGATCTTTAGTTTCCAAATCTGCTTACTACGACCTCCAACTTGTACTACTCCTACTCACATTTTCTTTTTAATCTTCTCAATTTTCTGTTTGGTTCGCGAGAAAATTTAATGTTTTTGTTTCAGGCGAGAGATGAAATGTGCAGAGAGAGATTGCGTTATTTAGAGGCAATGGTAATTAAATAATCCCTTTGATCTTTTGTTCGTGTGAAATTAGGGTTTTATGTGAGTGTGGATTTGTTGGAGTGTCAAAATTGTAAAATTTTGTGTTAAATGTAGGCAATTTACTGCGAGGCGATTGCTATGGTGGAAGAGTATCAGCAAGCTGTTTCAATGGCTAATCTTAGTGGCATTCGTGATATCCAAGGCTTATATCTACAACTCGGCTTGAAGAATTCTCCTCAGGTCATTTATATTGCACTCAATTAGCATGTGATGGTATTTTCAGGTTTTAATTGTATTTGATTAACTGCATTATTGAGGGGATGAATTTAGTGAATGATTCTTGTTCTGTGTCTCGGAAATTAGGTTTATGAGATGCTAGAGCATCGGTTGGTTGTAGCTGAAGCGGCTCAGAAATTGAGACTTCCCCTTATATCGAAAGATGGTGAAATCCATGAGGAGGAGATTGAGAAGTGGAGCATAATGTCACGAAGCTCCCTTGATAGTACAAGTACCAGTATCACGATTAGCTCGAGCTCTAATTCAATAAATTATACAAATAGTTCTGCAAACAGCACTGCAGGTGCGGCAAACAATGTGATTTCTCTTGGTGCTGCTGATTCGGTAGAGCCTGGAGTTGGGGGTGTTCCTAATCGCTTTCTTGGTATAACACCTGCCTATTTATGGCAAACTCAGCTCCAGCAAATGCCATCAATGATGGTAAGTTTATGTTGTACCTTTGATACGCAAACTGCATACATATTCTGTTTTGCGAAAACGCTGTATTTTACATCAACCAATATTCTGTATGCAATTGTAGGATACGACAGAGTACCAAATGTCACTTTCCCACGAGATTGAGGCCCGCTTGAAGGAGAAATGTGATAAGTTAGCTGATGCATTTGTTGATGATATTGGTAGGTTTTGTGAATTACTAATCATCCCAACCCCCATATCTACTCTTTCTCCTCTTTATCTCTCAGAAATTCCTTTGCTTTCTCTCTTTATCTGCGGTTGCATGTATTGGTGCTTTTTGAACATTCTATTTGTGATAGGTAGTGTTTATCAAGTGTTTTGGGGCGAAGCAGCCCTTTCGCATACTGTTACTGTGTGCAAGGGCTGGATTTATGCTGCATTTATGTGTTATTGGAGTAACATATAGAATAAACTAATGACTTTGATTCATTTATATCATGCTGCTGCAGACTCTTCATCTTCTACCCAAAATTCAACTGCCCGGCTTCCAGAAAGGTTGGACCATTCTTCTCGTTGTTAGCCTTTTAGAAATGCTTTTCCTCCCCATTGAATGCATATCCAAATAGGGTTAGAAAAAAGGGATTGTGGCTTATGATATTTTCACTCTTCTTATCTTTCACATTATCAGGGTTAAATTGTTAATTGAGGAAATTGAAAGGGAAGAAGCTGCTCTGCGGGAGGATCTTTACTCTGCGGATAGAAAATTTTCAGAGTACTACAATGTATGATGAAAAATATGTCAAATTGTTTCTGTATATATATATATATTTTGGTCTCTTTTTCACTTCCAAACTTTAAGTGGTATAATTTCATCATATAACCTATTTAATGACCTATATAATGATTTTTTTCCTTGAGAAGGTCTTAGAGCAGATACTGGCAGTGCTCATTAAGCTTGTAAAGGATTTGAAGTTACAGCATCAGCATAAATATGTGAGCCTTCTACTATGTGATGTTTGAACCAGTTATTAATGACTTCATTAAATTTTCTTGCTTTATAATTTTTTTGTCCTTTCTGCATGAATGGAACTTATTTCTTGAATGCTTTATAGGATGAACTGCAGAAAACTTGGCTCTGTAAAAGGTGTGAGACCATGAGTGCAAAACTAAGGTTCGTTGTTAGTTTTTCTGTTCATATTGCTGCAATAAATAGAAGTTGGGAACGACACCCCTGAAAATAAGTAGCAAAAAATTAACATTCTTTTCTTGTTGGTTTTCTAAGCCATATCTGTAATTTGGTGCTGTGAGAAGGAGTTGTGTACTCTTTAAAAACATTATAACATAACACGTACAATTATTTTCTCAGGGTTCTGGAGCATGTTCTCCTGCTCGAAACGTATACCCAGGAATCCATACCAGCTCTTCATAAAATAAGGTACCTTGATTGCTTCTGGAGTTTTGCTTGGTTTATGTGTTCAGTTTTGGATCATAACTGGCTTTCATCAAACTTATTTTTGTTTCAGGAAATATCTTGTAGATGCTACAGAAGCAGCTTCACTGCAATACAATAAAGCGGTCTGTTCCTTTATTGTGAAGTTATTTGAGGTTCTCTTTGTAGTTGGTATATTTTTGATGGATAAAGCTAAGTGTCGCGCCACTTGACGGTAACAGTGCCATCACGCGGCGCGAAAATGTCCATTTTGACCCCTTCAATTTGACAGCCCCCCTGGAAAATGGGAGGACTTTTTTGTAATTTTATAAATTTTTTTTGTAACGCGCGGCGAGATAGGTATGACTGCCCATTTTTGATATGTGTAGTGAATAGAGGATTCTTGGTGTCAACTTCATATATAGAGAATTAGTCTAAGAAAATATCTTATTAGTTTTTAAATCCCTTCTCTAGCATGTTGATGCCCAATATGATTCTTTTTGTGTTTTGGGGTTTTTGACATACTAGAAATATGCATTATGTTATAATTGCACGTATGCCGTAGTTGTAGTTCTCAGTTCTGTTTTTTTTTTTTTTTTTAATATAAAAAAAATTTTGATCCTGATTTTTATAATCAATTTAACTTTCTTGCTAGGTTACACGTCTACGTGAATATCAAGGTGTAGATCCTCATTTCGACACAATAGCAAGACAATATCATGATATTGTGAAGGTAAATACAAAAATCAGTTGGAGAAATATACTTCTGTATGTAGTTGAATTACTTTTTTATAGATCTAACATCATCAATTATCTTACAGAGATTGGAAGAAATGAAATGGACGATCCATCAGGTTGAAATGGACTTGAAACGGTTGCCTGATCAACCAACCACATAATTTATATATGCTTGCCTGTGAAGCTTACATAATTTCATATCTAATCATTTATTTCACTGCCCCTTCATTCTATGTGCTATTTCTTGAAGAAAGTAATTTCTTTTCCAGTATCATTACCAGCCTACTTGCCTGCTGGATGTCATCTACAGCAAGTGGGCAGTGAAAAGATCTTATCTTGATCTTCCCCACCTTTGTGCTTTAAATTTTTTTTCCACACTATTCTTTATGTGGTCATAGAATCTAGTAAGATTGCTTGTATAGTCTTTGTATGTGTTCAATTCATGGAACCTTAGTAGAGATTGCTTGTATACAGCTGGTTGGGATTGTTGTCTATGCATATGACGATCGACGACTAGCTTCCAGCACAGGGTTCTCTGACCATACTGTTCTGTTGCTTCAAAATTGTTTTACAACTAAAAAACACTCAAATATATTAAATTAAATATTCAATAATTAAACTGGAATAATTTTTTTTTTTTTTTCAAATCAATTTCATATAGCTTTACATGTTACCTTTAACTTGGTCCAATGTTTGAATTAATGGGTCCTACAAAGTCAATCTGAAAAAAAGTGTAATGCGTCTGAGACACGACGGGGCAAATTGCCCTCCCTGCTTATAAGGAAAAACAAATTTTGAAGGGTAAAAAGGTAATTTTACGTGTAAAATTACTTTTTAACTCTTTAATTATATTGCATATGTAAAATGGAAGGCCTATTTGGTAATTATCCCGGTCCGAGAAAATCTCGGACCGAAACACCTATCAGCACCCTGTACAAAATTGTGTTCATCGGATGAACCCTATTCCCATTTTTTATTCCTTCTCTTTGTTTCCAGATTCTTCTCTATCCGTTCAATCAAAATTCCCACGCCAACTTGAAAATTGATGGCTTTGCACAATATGCCGTTTACAGCCTGGGTCCCTCTAAGCGTCTGATGTACGCATCAACCGCCCAAAATCTATAAAACAATCATTACGAACATACCACGTCATCATGATCTTAACCATCCATAACTCATACTCTTCGATCCCCACCGCACAATTATTGACCCAACCTTGTGGTCAACTCACTCAACCATGGTTAACTTTCTTAACCGCTAAAAATACCGACCTATACTCCATATAAATACACCATTCGCGCCCTCATCCATTTCTCATCCTGTACTTTTACATAACATTTTCATCTCTTCTCTGCACTAAAGGAGACCCTTTACTCCATTTTTCCTTCATTGCTTGATTGTGTTGATTCTTGGGTTGTATTAAGTGGGATATTTGAAGTTTTTCAACAAGTGTACATGGTTGATTTAGAAGTTCAAATTCCAACTGCTTTTGATCCCTTCTCTGAGGCAAAGGATTCGGGTGCTCCTGGGGCTAAAGATTATGTTCATATTCGTATATACCAAAGAAATGGGAAGAAAAACCTAACCACAGTTCAAGGGTTGCCTAAAGAGTTCAGCTTGGAAAAGATTCTCAAGTCTCTTAAGAAAGAGTTCTGCTGTAATGGAAATGTTGTGCAGGATAAAGAACTTGGCAAGATAATTCAGCTCCAAGGAGATCAGCGCAAGAACGTTCAGACTTTCCTTGTTAATGCTAATGTTGTCAGGAAAGATCTCATCAAGATTCATGGTTTTTGATTAATTAATAAAGCTATAGCTGATATGCTGTTATTGATGTATGTGTGGTTTATGAGTTGATGAAGTACCCAAGTATAATTGGGTGTTGAGAGTGTTTTGAGTTTGGTTTGTTTTGTTGGGATGGGATTTGCAATTTGGTGTATTGTTGAAAGTTCCATTAATAATAAAAGTACTGCATGTTACTTTTCTACTCATCTCATTTGCTTGTTTTGTGCGGTATTTGCAAATTTTTGTGTTTATTTTTTCTACGTGTTTTACACAATGATGATGTTGATATAGGCAGCTGCAGCAACACAATAGTGATGGTGGTGGATGCTAGAAGTGGTGATTTTGTGCTTCAATTTGGTCATATATTATTTGTTTGGATATTGACTTAATTTTGTGTTGATGAAGACATGATCTTGATGCATTATTTATTGGTTTTTTTCCCGTTATACGTATCTTTTTTATCATTTGCTTTTCATTGTGCTTATCGTCTCATATCCTTGTGAAATCCTATTTGGTTCTCTTCATGTTGTGCATTCAGAGCTTGTGCAGAGCAAGCACAATTGATGTTGAATGGAACACTATTAGCAGCACAAAGTATTCCACTTCCATGGGGCTGCAGTCCTTCGAACATACAGGTTTTGCTTTTATTCCTCGATATCTGCCTAGTACATGTATAAATGCACGTTCTTTGTATTTTGCAAATTACAGAGGCATCAATCTGGTTATATTCAGGCTCGGCCACATTAAAGCCAGTGGAAAGGTGCATATGATATAATGCATATGGATATGCAGCTGCCCAAGATCCTAACACGTATTATTGTTGCTATCCTGCATATGGCAACTCAGTGTTAGAAACCAACCTGAGATTGCAATTGAACAAAATTTTCCTCATTTTGCATTAAGAACAGTTTTAATTTGGAGTGAACATCACGAATGGAGGCGACAAATTTAGTTTGAATTTTGTATTTCAAACTTAACCTAATTATTAGACTTAGATTTCATATTATGGAGCCAAAAGACTTGGATGACAATAATTCAATAATAGTTAATGCAATTGAACCAATTTATCCTTATTATGCATTAAGAACAGTATTTGGAGGGAAGATCAGAAATGGAGATGACAAAGTTAATCTAATGATTGGACTTAGATTTTAGATTAGGGAGCCAAAAAGACAGTGCTGAGATTAATTTAAGAACAGTTCATAGTTTGAATTTTGTGATCTTTCTCATTATAAATAGCCATGTAATGATCTAAAATGAAAAGTTCATAGTTGAGACTTCCTTTTTTTTTTTTCTCTCTCATTTTTTAAAGTTTTACAGTAGCAGCAGCAGATTTCTACCAAAGTTGATGTTTTATTTCAAGAGCTCAGTAGCTCAAACCATAAAGTGGTGTCAAACATATTTTGATCCACACCAGTCCTCCATAGAAACATTTTTGACCCACTCGAAAGAGTAACTGCTGCATCAGAACATAAAGAATAAAATAAGGTTGAGATGCAGCATCATCAAGAAAACTTCCGTTTTCTAGTTTCCTACCATCAAACTTGGATCCGTTCAGGGTCACATGCTGCTGGAATTGTTTGTTTCTATGAAACTATTGAATATATATATATATATATTTTGTAATTGTAAATCAAATATGTACAATTCAAAGAATATATACCACTTAATATTGAAGCTACTAGACCAACATGAACTGGGAGGATTACCTGGGTTACTTATAGATCAATACGCAGCTCCTTATTTTTTTTGGAAAGATTTTAGAATCCAATACGCAAATACAGCACCTTATTGACATAATTGATACGCAATTCAGTTAGGCGTTTGATGACTTCAAATTAAAAATTCTGAAACTTGAAGTGGGCATTGGCAAGTGGACTTGGCTTTTAATAGCATATGACTGTCCAACTCTTTATTTATTTGTTTGACAATAACATGAATAAGAAAGAACAACTAAATTATATTACAATACAAAATGCAAAAGATACAATTTGAAAAAAATTACAATATAATCAAACAATCATTTAATTACGCTACTAATAAGTACCCAGTTGATCAAATTCATTGACTAACTTGTTGAACTCCAACGATTCTCCAATTCAGCCTTTACAACTTGATATCATGTAATCATCAAAACAGTGTTTATGCAGCCACAAATTAGTAGTTGCTCGCTCCTTGGCACCATGCACGTATACAATTGACATACACAACAATAACAATATGTAGTGTACATGTAATTACAGTCGAGCAATCTTTAACTCCTCACAAACATATTGATCTTGAAGAAACAAAAAAAAAAAAAAAATAGAGCAAAAACATGGATCTAAAGAGAATTGAATATATATTTATATGTCTGCATCTTGATCTGAATCTTGAATCTTATTGAATGAAGAAGAAAATGTGGAGATTATTTTTATTGGGTAGTGGTAGCTCTGCAGATTCCATCATCAAAATTCTTGGAGTAACTGAAAGAATCATACCTGTAAGTTTGAGGGAGGCCAACGTTGTCAGATCTAACCATTTTTTTAAGCTCGGATCTGACCTTAAAGAACACATGTCTCCAGCTTCCTTTGTTATGGGAGCCAAGAACGTTAGTTTCTTCTTCGTTCAATTCAAGATCTTTAGCGAAAGCTGGTTTTCTTGAAAGGATCCAAGACCAGCCCCAGTCCCACCATTTCCTCACGGAACTGCCGGCATAGACTCCCATTGAAGATACTGATTTGGATCTGCGAAATGCCCATGAAGTAGCGGGTGAAGCAATGGGCTGAATTTTGAGGGAGAAAGACGAAAGCCTTCTGCGCAGACCATGTTCATCATCTTTTTGGACATGACCATTGCCATGACCAGTGCTGCTGTGTCTTTGTGACACTGGGAGTGATGTGGATCTCTTCTGAAAGCTCTGAATAATGGAGCTCATTGTGTTGTCGGCGTGTCTTCGTGTGAGTTAGAAGGGGAGAGCAGAGCATTTGATGCGCAGAGCAGAGCAGAGGGAAGGAGAGGTGAAATGTAGTGTTCACATGCCTGTCACAGCCTGGTTTATTCGTTTTTTGTGAGGTGGATCTTGCTGTTGGGCTCCACCTTCCCTATTTCCAGCCGAGTAATTACTCGCACCGCATCAAATTTTAAGTTGGTATGTTATGTGGCCTTTTTTATCTCTTCTATTGATAATGTGCTGTATGTCGGTGCATTGATCTCTAAGTAGCCACTGGCCCAAATAACAAATCCGGTTCATGTTGGTCTACTAGTTTTATTATCATGCTGTACTATTTACTCTTCAAATTCTATATATTTGATTAGCAGTTATAAAAATTAGTTACCTAATTACGGGTCCATTGCACCGTTGATCATCTCAGTTTGTCATATGATTTATTTTGGGGGCCAAAAGTCCAAATTGGACCCTCTAACTTTGGACCAAAATTTGCATTGGGCCTTCATTTTTTTTTTGTTTCCAACTGTAACTTTATATTTCCAATTCGTTTCAAATAAGACCCTACCCTAACAAAAGTTTTAACTGACGTTAAAAAATGATAAGCTGGCATTTTTTTGGGACCCACGTTAATTTGTTGACTCTGCAGCAAGCTTCGTCCTCCTTCTCCAAGCCTCTTCCTTTCCTTTTTCTCTGTTTTGTTATTTTAAAGAAGCCTGTTGGACTGTCGAAGAAGATTACACTACTTACATAAAGGGATGCAAATAGGAGGTGAGTATGGTTCGGAAAAATTTAGAGAAAAAAAATTTATAGTACCGTACCATATTTCGGGAATTTTAAAAATAAAATTTCTAGTACTAGTACCATTTTTCGGTACGGGGATATTGTGTCATATCAGTTTTTTGGTACGGTTCGGTACATGGATTCGGTTCTTTTAGAAAGGATCAATATGGTTCGGTACAGTTTGAGAATTCAGAAATTTATATTATTATTGATTAAATTTATATTTATTAGGAACAATTAAATAAAAAAATTTACTTTAGAACCCATTACAAAAAATAATGAATAATACTAACAAATAAATAAATTAATAAACTTGAATTAAAATGTTTCAAGTATAAATAAATAAATAAATAAATATATATATATATATGAAAAAATCCAACACTTGGCCCCTCATATATATATATATATATATGTGGAAAAATCCAACACTTGGCCCCTCAACTTTCACGTTTTATTTTATTGAACTTCTATTCTTTTATTGCATTTTATTAAGCTCTTTTACTATTATTTCTATTTTATTAAACCCTTATACTATTATTTCCATTTTATTAAATCATTATACAATTATTTTTATAAACATTAAGGATTTTTGAAATATAAATTATATTACCAAAATAGCCCTCTTTCTAATATTATATTATTAGTTAACTAGAACATTAACTAACATTAGTAGTTTATTATTATTATTTTATTTTTTTTATGTTTCAAAAGTCTTTAATGTTTATAAAAATAATTGTATAAGGGTTTAATAAAATAGAAATAATAGTAAAAGGGCTTAATAAAATGCAATAAAAGAATAGGGGCTCAATAAAATAAAACGTGAAAGTTTAGGGGCTTCTTAATGGGTTTTTCCATTTTTATATACAATACCTCATCCTGGAACTCCCTTTAAGTAACAGAAAAGTTGCTCTAAGGCTGCCCAATGATGAACTGCAGAAGATGACATAAATTGGCTTACAACACTTACAGCATATGCAATGTCAGGATGAGTTACTGTGAGGTAGTTCAACTTTCCAACCAATCTTCTAAATTTCTCTGGATCTTCGAATAAGTCACCTTCTTTTGTGAACTGCATATTAGGAACCATTGGAGTGCTACATGGTTTAGCACCTAGTTTTCCTATTTCAGCTAATAGATCCAGAACATATTTTTGTTGAGACAGAAAGATCCCCTTCTTACTTCTTATCACCTCAATTCCCAAGAAGTATTTCAACATACCCAATTTTTTTGTTTGAAAGTGGGAGTGAAGGTAAGATTTAAGAGTAGAAATTCCCTTACTATCGGACTTGCTCTTTTGTAACCCAAATTGTTCCACCACTTGACTGAATTTACCGAACCAGGCTTGAGGACTCTATTTCAATCCACATAACGACTTGCGAAGATAACATGCTTTCCCAGACTCCCCCTAAGCAACAAACCCTAGTGATTGCTCCATGTAAACTTACTCCTGGAGATCTCCGTGTAAAAATGTATTTTTGATATCTAGCTCATGCAGTGGCCAATCATAAGAAGCTGCTAAAGAGATGAGTAATCGGACAGATGTGAGTTTGGCCACAAGAGAAAATGTATCAGAGTAATCTATCCCATATATCTAAGCATATCCTTTAGCAATTAGGCCAGCTTTAAGGCGAGCAGCAGGACTGTTGAGATTAGTTTTAATGGCAAACACCCATTTACAACCAATGGCTTGTTTACCTGCAGGTAAGTCTACTAAGTTCCAAGTACTATTAACATCCAAAAAATCCATCTCCTCTATCATAGCGTTTCGCCAACCAGGATGGGACAAGGCATCATTAACAAATTTTGGAAGGGTTATAGAATCCAGAAATGTAAGGAATGCATAAGATGTAAAGAGACAAATTATGATAAGAAACAAAAGATGAAATTGAACAAGTGCACTGACGTTTACCTTTACGAAGAGCAATAGGAAGATCAATGTCACTAGGAACTGGATCTGACTCGGAAGAAGATACTGGTGCAGGACATGAAGCAGAAGGAGCTTGTTGTCGAGAATACACCTGTCGTATAGGTGGGTGAGGAGGTGATGCACAATCAAAATTAGGAATTACCTGAGAAGTGACTGTATAGAGAGAGAAGACCCCCTGACATGCCCTTTTATAAACTGACATGACTCACAATCTAAAGTAGTGACATTATGGAACATAGAATATAATTTCTGCAACATAGAGGGAGAAGGGTGTCCCAGTCGACAGTGGACTTCAAAAGGAGTCAACACACTGGAGCAAGCAACTGGTCGAGGTAACGGAGTATCCAAGACATAAAGATCCCCTGATTAATGTCCTCTACAAATAATTTCCTTGGTCCCTGAAATAGACAATAATTAGGAAAAAATAAGACAACATTGTTCAAGAGATGATTCTTCAGTGCTGAAGAGAATCTGGGATTTAGCAGGCTCAAATTGAGAATTGAGACCAACTCACATTGATTAATAAGGCTAACAATTTCAGTGTTTATAGAATTCCGAATTTGCAAGAATAAGCGAGCATCATCATGCAGCCATGCTCCACGAGTATTGTCTGTGGGCGGCTCATCAGTGAGATGAGTGTCCATAGAAATACTGCGGAGGTAATAGTTTTAGATTATGCTAAATAATTCGGACCATGTAATTTATGTTCAGTAATTTTGGACATAATTGGGACAACATCAGTAATAATCACATTCTTTTTTTCGGCCATTCTAAAACACAATCATTATAGTCAAGGATTCCAAACTAGACCACTAGTGACGGAGTCAACATCCAACCAAAACAAATATTATCCAACACCAAAAAACAAAATCACACAACTGAAGCCAAATTTTCAAGAATTCACAATATCCAATCACCAAAGGTTCACAATAA
>CATIWO010652000.1:0-12599 GCA_949673435.1 Macaranga tanarius
AAAATCCACATTCATCGACTACTGCTTCCACGGGCATTACACTTGTTTTTAAAAAACAAGGGGGCATTATACAATCTGCACATGCTAATTCTTCTAATTAAAATTTGTAAGCTAGGCACCACTTGCTATGTTCTAATCTTATTAACCTACCTTCTCTCTGAGTCAAAAACCAACTTTGCAACAAACCACTTTTTTTTTTCTTTACATTGTAGTCTAAATGGGATTCTAGTATTAGACAAACAAATTCAAGGAAGTAGATGGCTAGTTCCTACAACAGCCATGAACAATGACACAAATGGAAAACATATTTAACAAAAATTAAGCAGCCCCATTTGTATCTTCTTGAAATGATAACAAGCACAGAACAGAACTCATGTAAAGTTTCAAGAATTGGGGCTTAAAAATATGAACAATCACAGATATCAAGCAAATACATTCATTTATATTACTATTTATCTCAAACTTGTTCGCAACAAAATAAGGGAACCAACAAAATCCCCCCACTAAACTAACCTTTTCAAGATAATTTTTGGTGCAAAATCTTAAAACCCTTTAAAACAACTAGCAATTTGCTATCTCTAAAACATGCAATTGAAGGAAATTCTGAAAATAATAACAGCATAAGCAAATTTGAAACTTTAAATGGCAAAGCAAAAATGGCAAGCAACAAAATACAATGCAAATTCAAGGTTTTGTGAAATTACAAGAAAAAAAAAAAGAACAAAACAAGTTTTAGCCAAGAGACTCATCAATGTCAATCTTGACAACTTCAACATCATCTTCAAAGCTATCTTTTTTATGTGGAGAAGAAGGAACTGGAATTCTTGGTGGCCCTTTTCCTTTCTTCTTGTCTCGTGGCCTTGCCTATTACCCAAAAACAATCAAGCATAATCATCACCACAATCAACGAGTAATTTTATTTTAACTTCAAAAACTTAACAAAACAAAACAAGCAAAATTAGAACTAACGTTGCCAAAAGAGTGATTAAATCGCTTCCCTCTAGCAGTCTTCCGGTCGCCTCTACCACAATAAACTGCAAAAGAATTAGAATTAGCATATACCCTTTTGCTTAAACATTCAAAAGAAAGAACTAGCCGTTAATTTAGTTTAATTTACCAAATGGGACTGGTGAAGAGGAAGTGGTTGCGGTGGAGAGTGAAATGGACGAAGAAGCTGTTGAATACGAAAGAGAAATGCCTGTGCCTGTGGTTTCTGATTGAGAAGAAGATAACCCATAATAAGATTGATTCGCAGATTGAGGTTTCAGTGGTAAAGATGCTACTGTTGCTGTTGCCATCATCATCAAGGACGCCATGACTGAGCTGCTGCTCTTTTTTATTAATTTCGGGTTTTCGGAGGATAAGGTGTTTTTGAGACCATTTATTTAGTGTTCTTTACTTGGATTGGATCATAGGCTAGGCCCAGTACGCCCTGGCTTGAAGCTCTTTTCATGCAGACGTTGCTTTTGCCATGAGCTCACACTGCAGAGCCACCCAACAAATCAGGCCTATGATGGGCTTCAAATTGAAGTTTTAGTTCCAACTTTTTAGGGAAAATATTTAAAAAAATCACTTAAGATTTTTTAAAATTTATGAATTTTATTTTCGAAAAAAATTAATGCGTAATTTTCACTGTTATTAATTTTTAATATATTATTATAATACAATTAAATTTTATCGATGTGGCGATAATGGGGCATATTTGCATTTTTCTATTAATAATATGACATACCATTTTTTTTTTTTTTTGCCAATATAAACACCACATCAACAAATTGATGTTGTTATGTTAATGTACTAAAATTAAATTTATCGAAATTACATCTTTTAATTTTAATTCATTTTTGTTTAATTTCCATTATTTCCTAATAATCACATTTCATATGATTAGAATAATCAGATTATTCCTTGTTAGCCAAAATAATCTAATTTAACATATTTTTCATAAATATTTTTTATAGATCGAAATCCACTTCAATCGATGTTAACTATCATAATCGAAACTAAAAAGTATTTTATTCAATATAAAAGCTAAAATCTGGTCTCTAATATAAAACTATTACTGAAAAAACAACTGAAATTTAATTTTTAATAATGTTCACACACCACATAAAGTTATAAATAAATAAATAAATAAATAAAGGACACACAAATCAATTCATGGGTTATCCAAAAGAAGTTTAATTAATTTCTGCTTATTTTTTTCATAGAACAACTTGAAACTTGAAATAACTGAAGTCCCAATTAATCAGGTACAAGATTTAGATCTTAATCATTAATGAAAGTAACATGTCCACTATTTTAGATGTCATCAACTATATATATATATATATTTTTTGCAAGTTTGAAGATGCTTATTTCCACATGCTTATGCATGCTCTTATAAGAGAAAGAGAACCCTTTTCTTTTATAGTATAGTATCTACGAAATAATTAATAAATAAAAAAAGAGTACAAAGAAAGCTTCTGGCCAAGTTGGTGTGTTGCTGCTGCAACCTGCAAGTGTAGATGTTGACATTGATGAACACTAGATCTAGATGCAACTTCCTGTAACGGTAATTGTAAGAATCTTTGGCAACACTATCATCTTATTTTATCAACTTGAAGCTACCTTATCGAGGAAGATGGATGGATTGGCCTCTTCAATTAAAGAAAATCGAGGAAGAGTGGAGTACATATACATTTTCTTTTTAACATGAATTAATTCAACTCATCAACATGTTATAATCAACTTATTAAACCAAGAAAAATGGTAAATAAGAATATAAGACAGTCAAACAGCATAGTTTTATGTTTTCACTAATTAATATTACAATTTAATTGGGCACTAATTAATAAATAAGTGATTCAATGGTTATTTCTTTTTAAATGTATTATGAAATGTAAAGTTTAAATTTTGTCGTGATGATTTTTGTATGGTTAAAAAAAATGCCATGAAAAAGTTGTCTAATAGATATTTAGCTATATTTAATTGGTGTTTATACCTGTTAAAAATTTTGTTGAAATTTTAAATATTGCTATTGTTTAAGCTTTATATAAAGAAGCCAAAGCATATGGTTTATTGTAAATGGATTTATACAAGGGCAATGGTAGATTAATTAATATGATAAATTGGTATGCAAAATATTTTATGTTGCAACTGAAAGAAATAAAGGGGATATGCAAAAGAGCGTGTATATACATGTAGTTAAAAAATATTTAACTAGGCCTATTTTTCTCTCTTTTTTTAGTGCTGATTTTTCTCTATTTTTTTCATAACACACTCTTTTTTAAAACTAAAATCTCTCATCTGATTTTTACTCGAGGTTTTTCATATAAATTTTTATGTCTATTTTTATTTCTTTTATATTTGTCATTTATTATGGTTGCTTATTTATTCCAATCGCTTCCGTAGTGCAATATAAATTTTAAATTTTAACTATGAGATCAAGACTTTATTAGTGTGATAGTTTAATTAATTAAATTTATTTTATTTTGTATATAGAAGATTTATAATTTATAATACAAAACTATCCCTTACCCAAAACTTGAAACACAGCAAAATGGAGTTTGCCAAACCGTATCTGCAGGTAGCAATTGTAAATGTGAAAGTTTGACAATGACCCATCAAGACTAACTCAAAAGAAATATATAAATACATGAAAAAAAAATGTAAATGTGCTTGTTATCTCCACAATTTCAGTTATGAAAGCTTATTTTAATAGAAAAATAAGCACTAAAAAAAGGTTTGGTTAGTCAGTGAGCACTGTCAAAAAAGACATTAACACACTTTCTACATAAAAATTTAAGAAAACAGCAAGAAGACACCTCAAATATGAGGTGCATGTGCAAGAACCACCCAATAAAAAAAATAAAGAATTATGCTTAACATATATTAATTAAAGAAAAAAGAGGGTCAAAGATCTTGTATTGCACTCGTATAAATAAACTAAAATTAGTTGAAAAATAATGATTAATCACACTCCAAGATTTGATTTGATTAAGATTGAAACTATGTATATATATCAGATTCATGAATTGGAAGAGAATATTTAGGAGTATAGACAGGCACGTGAGAATCAGATAAAGGAACGTGCTAACCATGTGACTCGTAGACAAGGGCCCATTGGCCCACTCTCTCTCTCTCCAAGGGCAAAAATAAATAAATAAACAAAAAGAGGGTCAAAAGGGCCACTAAACCATGTCCACACATGGCCTTTTCTAAGACCAACCCATGTTACCCATTAAGTCACACCATACTGTTTTTTTTTAATCAATTTTTTAATATATGCTTTGGAAACATACATGCCAATAATAATGGCACCTCAAGCAACACTATCATTACTTAATAACAATAGAAAAATTTGAAAAACTAAATGAGTTATTTTTTAAAAATATTATAAAATATAAGATTTAAATTTTATGATTATCAATTTTGAAAATAATTTTTATTTGCTTTAGAAAACAAAATTATCTCATATATAATTCATCAACATTTAAATTGTCTAACTTAAAAAAAAAAAAAATGGAAAAAATACTGAACATTTATATTATATATATTTCATATGTCATTAAATTAATTAGACCTATGCTTTGGTAGCAAAGGAATCATCACAGTTCATCAACACACTATTTTTTCAACTAATTTAAGGAAAAAAATATATGAAAAAACCCAGCCAAAAAAGAAAAAGCAAAATCCAGCACACATCACATGTAGAGGAGATATTGCCAGCCCCTCTTTGTATGATACAAAATATGAAGGGAAGATAAGAAGAGAGATTAAAATAATGATCATGTTTGTCATAGCTCTCAGTACAGGCGGTGGTGAGAAGAAGGTAGAGGTGGTGCTGCGGTGGCCGGAGGTTTGCATTGGTAGCATTTAGCAAAGAGCCCAAAAGTGTCAACTTGCTTGACAAAGTTGGTCACGCTGGCCCATCCACCGAACCCAAAACCTACCACAAAAACCCACACTACTACAAAAGTGTTAACCACATACATGGCTGTCCAGCTTGGTAAAAAGAAAGGAGGCTTTTCTGCTGCATTCTGCAATAACAGTAAAAATAAAAACAACCCAAAAAATTAATGTAAGCAAAAGTTAATAACAATAATAAGTTAGGCCAAATTAGGCCAACTATACATTATTTTCTTCTATGCGGTTGCAAATTTTTTTAACTGCATATATATACACACATATATTTATTCAGTAAATTATACTTACCAGTTAAATTTATAATAATATATGTATTATATTTTATTGATGACTTATAAAATATTTTAAATATATGTTATAAATTTAATGATTTCATGTTATATTTTTGGGTTGGTAATTGGTAAAAATTTTCAAAAAGAAATAAAGTAAAGGGGAAGTAAGGAAAGGGCAGTCAAGTCAGCCAGCTCATTGAAAGACAGAGTATAACAATCCAACTGTAGCAAATAACTAAATGAAAAAGACATACCACCAAAGATTTCTCTAATTCTCTATACTCTCTTTCAATATATTTTTCATATCCAATGCCTTAATTAAATGCTCCCTTTTGTACACTTCTCTCCCCCACTCACCTCTCATTTAGGACACTACCACTCTTCAATGTGGGAATCCCCATCAAACGCGGAGCGTCCACTCACTTTATATTATCCATCTTCAAACCTAACAAGATAATTACAACTACAACCTTTCTCTTTTTCACCAATTCAAAGATCAAAGATTACTGGATAGAATAATTTTTTTTCCTTGTTAGATTAAATGTTAGTATTTGAAATTTTTTTTTGAGAAAGGGCTAGGAAATGGGTTGAACCCTCGGCTCCAAATGGGCAAATAAAGACCCTAATAATCACAGTCTACTAAATAGAATAATAGACCCCTTGATATTAGACCAAAAATTTAGTTTGATATGAGATTAAAATAATTTAATATGTTCGAGGTTAATTTAATATAAATGTAAGTTCTTTTAATTTTTTTTTTTACCTGTCTAGCAGAGGCTTTTCTGTAGGTAAGCATATGAGCTAAAGAAGGGATGATGTAGACGGTGAAGCTGACCAAAAGGGCACCAACTGCTGAGTTAATAGGACCAAAGAATGGGAAGATAATGGCCAAAAACCAAATTGGTATCACCACGGGTAGCCTAGCAAGTGCCCTAAGACATATGCTCTTGGTGTCATGCATTCCTATGACCTTCTCCCACACAAAATAGAGCGGTGTGCATGCAAATCCAAATGTTATAAACTGCACCATTCAAAGTAAAAATGTTTCCACTTTAGTATCAAAATTCTACTTCATTTAAGATTAGGCACATATAACTATTATAAATATATAAAAAAGACGTTAAGAGTTACCTGGTGGATAAGCATCAAGATAACGGCTGCATCACGGAATCCAGTTTTGGGAAGAAGAGAGAAGGCGTTAGCGTGGTTGAGTAGCTCATCGCCGAACGCCCAGTACACGGCGGAGGCTGACGGAAGAGTTAGTGTGTAAACATAGAGTGTAGCTAGCAAATATATGTACTTGAACTTTTGTGGCTTCCACATGGCGTGCATGATTTCCCTGTAGAAAATTAAAATTAACCGAGTTAATCATATCATAGTCAAAAAACCAACTAATTAAAACTAAACCATAAAGCAAGGACAAAGATGCAATTATGCCATTGGATTCTCTAGTTACTACTACCAACTCATAATATTAATAGGGAATCAATTAAGAGCCAAAGAATGCATTAAACAAATTGACTTGATTGACCCTTTTTTATTATCATTATACCATTGGATTCTCTAGTTATTGCAACCCACATAGAGAATCATTATCACTATTTGGTCCATGATCAAGAATCGTGCTACAGGTAAAGACAAGTGTGAGACTAGACTAGTTTAATTAAAGACCAAATGTAAAACGAAACTAGAACAAAACACAAGGACCATTGTTTTACTGTGCACTTTTTTATCTTATAGAGGATGGATTGGGATGGAGAAATGGGGAACAAAAAAAATATAATTTGCACGATTTTGTCTGCGGGTCTCGAAACCCAAAAACACCGGCAAAAGCTGCAAACAGAAGCCGTGTAGAAACAAGTGAAAGAAAAAAATAAGAGACGAGAAGAAAATAATAGTAAAAAAGTTTTTTCAATAAAAAGCTTACACAGTCACAGCGTGTCCACCGAAGGTGTAGAGTATGTTGGTGGCTCCGGTGAAATATAGCACCAGCTTTTTAGGACCCGTGTGTGTTACTCCTTCAGCCTGCAATTCAAAGCCATTAAAGATCTTAAAATATCAGTTAATGCAACTAAAAATAAGATCAGTTTATGATTATAGGATTTGTATTTTTTATGAAAGTACCTGGCCGTGAACAAGTGCTGCAGCGGTGAGATACCAGGCAGTGTAAGTGGTCATGCCGAGGCCAAGAAAAGACCAAATTCGGTAGTTATGAAAAGAAGGGATGAACACAGTTGTAGCACAGCAAGCTCCAAAAATGTAAGTCCAAGTCCTCTTATCCAAATGGTCATTGATGTAGTATATGTTACTGTTTTTGCAGTACAACAATCAAGAAATCAATCAAACGAACAAAACAAAAGGAACCCAGATCAGATATTACTAAATTTGAAGACTAAAATGAAGAAAGATCTTACCTTGCACAAGCAATAAGCTGAATAACAGATCCAAAGAGTAAGAAAGTACAGTTGAAAGCAAGTCCAGCTGCTTTCCAGTATGGACCCAGTAACCCATCAAGCACTTCAAACCACTGTATAATCCAAAACAGGTGAGCTTTTTTTTTTTTTCCTTAAATTCTTATGCAGTAGAGACCAAAGAAAAAAGGGCTGGTTCTTGGCCACTGTTTGTTAAGATATATATATATATATATATATATATATATATATTAAGATTAGATATCAGTGGTTAGGAGTAAATAAGAAAAGAATCGGACCTGTATAACATGGTTCTTGAAGTTAACGTTCTCTTTCTCCTTTCGGCTTCTGAACTCAATGTATAGTACACTGATAAGGTAAGCAGTCCAGCTTCCTACAAGTCCATAGAATATTTGGAACAAAATTCCTGACAGCATACCCAGTTGAGAGAAAGAGTAAGGCAGTGTCAACAGTACTTGAGCAACCTGCAGCAGTGGTATAGTACAAAGCAAAATGAAGAAACAAATATTGATCAGAATCTTTCTTCTTTTCTTTTTTAATCTTTGGTGAAATGGGCATATAGATATAAAGTATATTACTTGATTAGAAGCACAGCTGAACCAGGCATCCCAAGCAGAGCCACCATGCCAGAGGATGTTTTTAACACTAAAAATGGAGTGTTGCTCTTCTGCTTCTCTTTCTTCTTCTTTGGCTTCATGTTCTGTCTCACTAAAGTTAGGGACTATTGCTTCTTCTGCTTGCTTCTGAGGCAACATTGTCTTCGTTTTTCTGTAAAGAAGCAGCAACAACAACAACAAAACAACGTCTAAATCCTGGTAGATCTGAAACATATAAAAAGACACAAAATGAGACAAAAAGAGAAATAAAAGAAAAAAACTATAATCTTGATACTGCAACGCAACCCCAGAAAACGAAAGCCAATACACTCTAAAAACCCAACCCACCACACTCAGATCCAAGCAAAATCAGCAGAGACTTATTTATTTTATTTTATTTTATGAATAGAAAGAAAAGCCAAAAAGAAAAAATTAAAATAGAAGAACAGTTGGGTTGTTGTTGAAAACAAAAAGAGCAGTGTTAAAAACATGCTTGTAATTGTCAAGAACCAGAGAATGAAAGAAACCCAATAATATTAAACCATACAAAAACCAACCTTTGTTTCTCTGTTACGTCTCTTTCGCGTAAAGAGATTGAAGAATGATAAACAAAAGAAAACAACACAATCCCAGATCAGTCTATATGACCCAAATACGTATTCAAAGCTCTGTCCTTTGCTTGACTCCGATTTATCAACTTTTTTCTTTTCAGAATTGAAAACAGTCAATTTGCTGCTGCTGCACAGTTGAGAAAGTTCTTTAACACTTCTCAATTTGAGCCATAAATGTTCTTGTAAGGAAAAACAGAAAAATCTCAGCTGCTGCTGCTGCGGATCTCCCTGTAGTAAAAGCTTTAAGTTTAATGCGCCAACAATCTCTACAGAGAAGAAAAAAAGAAAAAGCAGTGCCGAAACTAAAGGCGGCGAGCCACTGCTAGTGCTAGAGAAGCAGGAAAAAGGTTTCAGTATTTGGGTATTGGCGCAAGGAAATGAAAAAAAGACCCTTTTCACTCCTATTCAAACTACTATAACAGGTAATACAAAAAAACAAAACATCTATTTATATATATATAAATATATAAGCTGCTGCTGCTGCTGCTGCTGCTACTGCTACTGTTGCTGCTTCCTCTTCTACTGCTGGTGCTGCTTCTGCTGTTTTTGTTGTTGTTTCTGTAGTGTGCTTGCAACAGTGCTTATATATAAATGAAGATTTGGGATTATGCTTTTGATATTGTGATGCCTCGAGAGGTTTGAAATTCGTTTCTCACATTCACTCTTCTTTTTTTGAAGTGAAAGTAGGAGCTGAAAGGGAGAGACCAAACCCAAGTTAAGTTTCTTCCTGTATTCCACTTCTGATTCGATTCCCTTCTTCGTTTTCTGTGTGTTTGTGTTAAATTTTTAAAAGGGAATTTAAAGATCTAAGCGACAGAGACTTTGTTCTCATCACTGGAGGGACTTTACCTCTCCCTTCAACCTTCCTTTTATAGCCTAAGAATCACTCCTTCAACGGCTAGCATTTTTATAATAATACTGCACATTTCACCTTCAATTTTACTTAATATTCAAAACTAAGAAAATATATATATATATACTTGTGTATTATCAAAGAATTTCATCAGCTTGGAGTGATGGAGTACTCAAATGATCACTTTTATACGAGAGAATAAAGTTCAAATTTTACCATCTTCGGTTTAAAATGGAAAAATTGCCTCTATTATATAATAGATCAATATTTAAATCATGACCTATAGATATTTAACTGAAAATTTAAACTGCAATATGTAAAATATATGTCACGCGTTTAAAATTAATTATAGGTTATTAACATTTTTATTTACTAATCTTACCCTTCTTTTTTCTTATAAGTTACAAAACTTAACAGCTCAATTTATTTAAAACTTATAACTTCATAGTTCTATTTTGGTACTCCAACGAGGTCTATTAATTTTTTTTTTTTAATTTCATAAGTAATATAAAAAGTTATTTACAGTACATTTACAAAATTAATTCATTAAATAGATTTTTTTTCATCTTATTCTTTTAGCATCCAATAGTCACAAAAGTTTTAATTATTTGAAGTCGAACAGGATGAATTTACAATGAAAATAAAAACTCTCCCATCACATCTTATCTCCATATATAAAATATGTTATCTCGTGTATAAAACTCGAACTCAAAACTTCATTTAAAGAAATTCAAACTCCAAGTACCTCCACCAACAAATGTTAAAGTAATAAATACATCATTTTGATTTTGAAATAAGTTTCATGTTGGATATGTAAAATATAGGTACATATGTAGTTAAGTCTTCTATGTTTAAAAAAAAAAAAAAAAAAACAGGACAATTAGGATTGAGATCATAAATAAGTAGGCTTTGATAGCTAGTTAAGCTAGCTGTGAATATGGTGTAATGAAATATCCAAATAAATAAATGAGCCGCTACAATAATGTTCAACAGCAAAAACTGTAGCAGAGTCCTTATTTTCTACACTGTGCAGTCAGAATCTGTTTCCCACCTCCTCCACCATTTTCCATTATAAAACTATTGTATACTGCCATATATATATATATATATAATGATAATATTAATAATATCATATACGTAAAATATACATATTCTCTCTCTTTTTGAGAAAAGGGTAGCATTAGCAATAAGCTCAGATCCAAATCCTAGTCAATAATTCCATGAATTTAAGTTCCCAATTAATTCCTTCTCCCTCTCTCTGACTCTTTTTGGAAAAAAATAATGATTTTTGTTTTTATTTTTTCAAATTAAAACGATTCTTAAATTCATTTAAGGCTCCATTAAGTTTTCATGTTACTATATATATATATATATATATATATATATAAGCTTCCATATAATTATATAAAATTTTAATTTTAAGTTGGTCAGTTATATATAAATATAAATTTAATACTATAATAAATAGTACATTCTATTACATTTCAACATTAAAAATCTAATTTTTAAAATTTTTAAAATAATTTACATATCTTCGATACTATATAACATAATTGAAATTTGACATTTCTATTAAGTATAAGGTAACATTTAATTTTCGAGGAGATAATAAAATTAAAATAATAATATTTACACCCATAACTCAATTAAATTATAAATTTTTATAGTAATAAAAATCTACTCTAACAATACGACTATGAAAAAATTTTACTGTTTACATCTAAATTTATTGGATGAGTAATAGTATTTTTTCCATTTGTTTATGTACATCTTAGAAATTGATAAAAAAAAATTTTTAAAAAGTTTTTTCCTATGTAAACTATAGGGTGAATTATTATTTACTCCCTGTGTTTTGTCAAATTATACTACTTCATCCCTGACATTTGAAAAATACTTATTCATCCATGACATTTGCTTTTTATTATACTACTTCATAAGACTAATTGTACTAAAAAAAGCAAATGTCATGGATGAATAAGTATTTTTTCAAATGTCAGAACCAAATAGTGTAATATATCAAACCACATGGGGTAAATAGTAAGTCACCCTAAACTATATAATTAAATAATTATGTAATACTACTAAATAATAATTGTCAAAAAAAAAAATACTACTAAATAATATACTTAATTTTCGTAAAACCTGCGTGAAATACACTGTCCATCTTATACTACATAAAACGAGGAGTTCATCTCTGATATTTGCTTTTTATTATACTACTTCATCCCTACAAAAAGACTAATTGTGCTAAAAAAGCAAATGTCAGGGATGAATAAGTATTTTTTCAAATATCAAGAACCAAATAGTGTAATACATCAAACCATATGGGGTAAATAGTAATTTACCCTAAACTATATAATTAAATAATTATGTAATACTACTAAATAATAATTGTCAACAAAAAAATACTACTAAATAATATACTTAATTTTCGTAAAACCTGCGTGAAATACACTGTCCATCTTATACTACATAAAATGAGGAGATGTTGTTGACACGATTCGCAGCAGCGAGTGGGGAAAGGTAACAGTCCCGGTGAAAGATACGATAGGATTTTGCAAATCTGGGGCTGCCCCGACCATGGTTTTAAATAACGGCCGTTACGCAACGTAACGGCCGTTATTTAACGGTTTTTGGAGGTGTCGTGGCCATTATTTCCGTTATATAACCGTTGTATTAATTTTGTAGGTGTCACGGCCGTTACAGCCGTTACGCAACGGTCGCAGCCGTTATGTAACGGTCACATCAAAAAAAATAAAAGTTAAAAAAAAAAATCTCACATTCTCACTTAAATTATAATTTAAATTTTTTATTAGTAGTTTTTGTTTTTAAATTTCAATTATATATAGTATATTTAATTTTGATAATCCAAACACTCTATGGGCGGAACATGAAAAAAAAAATTAAATAACTCATTTCACCACTTA
>CATIWO010652067.1:0-13554 GCA_949673435.1 Macaranga tanarius
GAATTGGACAAGTGGTATATGGGAAAGCTCAAGTTTCCAATAGGCATTACCTCCATCTACTACCAGTTACATTCCAATTGCAAATTCCTTCTATATGTCATAAAATATAAGCTCTTTGAGATTTCTTAAAAAATGAAATCCAAAGGTGATGTAGTGGAAGCCTTAAATAATTAGATAGATTATTGAATCCCTTTAATTCACAATGAATACTAAGAGACAACCTTCTATTACCTATTAATTTAATTGAATACCAGGACAATAGGCATCAAAATCGATTACTCAGAGAATATCGATATTTGGAAAATTAGAAATTGTTTCATTCAACATAATAAGCTCCTTTTCAAAAAAAATAAAAAAAACCCTTAAATAGAGTAACCCTAAACAATTTCGAATAAAAATAGAAAATAATAAAAAAAATCCAAAAAAAACATAAAAACACGTTTTTTAAGGCCTAAACGAAGGAATTTGACTGAAAAGCAACAGACATCACAAGAAAAGTTTATAACTTTTGGTACTCGGCCTGTTTCCAATGAAATTGGACTCTGAATTCCCAAAAATCTGAAACTATAAAGTTGTCCAAAATTATAAAACTGCCACTACCACAAATTCTCATATTTTTCCATAAATGTAAGAGCTTGCTCGTCCACATCATTCTCCGAAGGATAGACAGAATTTGTCCCCAAATTATCATCATCAGAAGAATCTCCTACAAAAGGAATGAGATGTTTAACATTGAAAACATCTGTAGTACTAATATGACTAGGAAACTTCAAACAATACGCATTAGGATTGATCTTTTCAATGACTTCAACTGGGCCATTCTTTTTAGCAAACAATTTGTTATACTCCCAAAAAAAAAGATCCTAAGTAAGGACTTCCTATACAAAATCTCCCACGTCAAACTCTAAATTTCGATGTTTGCGATTAACATCCTATTTATACTTGGCATTAGAACGAGACAGATTATTATAAACTACCTTATGAACCTCCTACAAAATTGTAACAAAATCTGTTGCCTTCCCATGAACTTTAGATCTGTTTAGTAATACCATCAAATCCAAATGACCCCAAGGCTGAACCGAATAAACCATCTTAAAGGGACTGAAAGCTGTACTGCGGTTCACTACATGATTATGTGTGAATTCAGCTTGACACAACTGTTGATCCCAACTCTTGATATGATACCCAACCAAACAATGCAATAGGTTTGAGGATGGTAAGCACTGTTGATATTCAATTATGTGTTAACCATCTTCCATAGACTGGGCCAAAAATGACTTAGAAAATGAGTGTCTCTGTCAGAGACAATAGATGAAGGCAAGCCATGAAGATGGTACACATCACGAAAAAATAATTGTGCCACATTAACAGCATCCGTGGCCTTTTTACAGGGAATAAAATGAACCATCTTAGAAATCGATCAACCACAATAAAGATAGAGTCATTACCCCACTGTGTTCGTGGCAGCCCCAACATGAAATCCATATTGACATTAATCCAAGGTTGAGTAGGAACCGGTAAAGGCACGTACAACCCTGCATTAGTTGTGGCTCCCTTAAAAACCTGGTAGACTTTTTGCATATATTTTTCAACCTCCTTGCGCATCGTAGGCCAGAAATATGAAGACTGAACCAATTGCAAAGTCTTATCTCTGCCCATATGACCCTCTCCATATAACTCTTGAATGATTTGCAAGCGAAGGCTACTAGCTGGAATGCACAACTGATTACCCTTGAACAGATTTCCTTCATGCAATAAAAAGTTTATCCTATGACTAGCCTGCACTTCTTGCAATATCACAGAAAAATAAGGATTAGTGATTAGCAACTCATGTAAAGAATCAAAGCCAGGTTCTTCAACCCTCATTTTTACTAACAAATTACTCCGATGACTTAGTGCATCTACCACTCAATTAGTAATACCAAACTTATATTTCATAATATAAGTAAATTGCTCCAAATATGTAACCCACCATTCATATTTTGGGGACACCTTATCCTGCTTATGCAAGTGCCTCAATGAATCATAATCAGTATACAAAATAAATTCTTTATGAAACAAATAATGCCTCCAATGTCTAACCGCCTACACTACTACATAAAACTCCACATCATAAGTGCTATAGTTCAGTTTGGAACTTGACAGCTCCTCACTAAAGAATGCTATTGGTTTGCTATTATGACTTCACACTGCTCCAATTCCCATATGAGACACATCATATATAGTTCAAAAGGCTGTGAGAAATTAGGTAACACCAAAATTGGAGCTGTTGTAAGATGGTTCTTGATCAACTGAAAAAGCCGACTCTACTTCATCAGTCCAAGAGGAACAGTTGCCCTTCATGCAGTCTATGATGAGAGCCATAATACTGCTGAAGTGTGGAATGAAATGCCTATAAAATGATGCCAGGCTATGAAAACTCCGCACTTCTGTTATGGGCTTTGGCTTAGGCCATTGCCTCACCGCTTCTACTTTAGCCTCATCAACTTGCAACCCCTCCCCTGAAATAATATAACCCAAGAAAAGCACCTTACAGGACATAAACACACACTTCTTCATTGCTGCATAAAATTTTTCTCTACGCAGTACACTTAAGACTTCTCTAACATACTGCATATGCTCTTCCTGATTAGCACTATATATCAGAATGTCCTTAAAATAAATAACAACAAATCTACCAATGAATGGCCTTAATAACTAGTTCATCACCCTCATGAAGGTACTATGGGCGTTAGATAACCCAAAAGGCATCACAAGCCACTCATACAACCCCTCTCTCATCTTAAAGGTCATTTTCCATTCATCCCCTGGCCTAACACGAATATGATAATACCCATTCTTCAAGTCCAACTTTGTAAACACAGTTAAGCCACTAATATGATCAAGTAAATCATCTAAACAAGGAATGGGAAATCTATACCTGATAATTATTTTATTAATGGCTTTGCTGTCCACACACATACGCCATGAACCATCTTTTTTTAGTACTAAGAGAGCAGGTATTGCATAGGGACTTAAACTCTCCCTAATCTGCCCCTTAGCTAATAATTCTTTAACCTGTCTTCACAGCTTTTTATATTCTCGAGGACTCATTCTGCAATGCGACCTGTTTAGCAGTGCTGCACCTGGTTCTAAGTCTATGTGATATTGGATATCATGTAAGGGAGGTAACCTATTTGGAAGTTCATCAGGAAAAACATCACTAAAGTCTGTCACTAGTGGAGCCATTTCTACATTGATGGTTCAGTTACCTCTTTACCCAACAATATGTACCCTATTGTGGAATACTGCAGCTCTGCATCAAGCTGCACAAAAGACAACAAAACTGCACTTTCCCCTGTTGGTTTAACTTGATTCGCCACTTGTCCACTTGGCAGCAACACAATCCTCACACCTTCAGACATAAAACTGTAAGTGTTAGCTCGCCTATTATGAACCATACTCTAATTATACTGCCAAGGCCTACCCAACAATAAATGAAATACATATATGGCTACTACATTACACCAAATGGCTTATTTATACTTCTACCCAATAGAGAAGGTGAGCAGAGCTCTTTTAGTCACAGCTACTTCTCCACCCTTTTTAAGCCAAGCTAGCTTATAAGGCTTAGGATGTTTTTCAGTCTGAATATTGAGTTTCTGAACAGCCTCAATAGAGATAATATTCTTATAACTCCCTTCATCAATTGTAAAGTGATATATCTTACCAAGGATTGTGCAGATAGACTAAAAAATATTACTACGCAGTCAATCATCCTCATCTGCTGCCTTTGGTGTCAAACAGGAACATCTAACAACCAGCACGGTTCCCACATGACCTTCCAAAACTACTTCATTCGTAGCCTCTTCATCAAAGACTGGTTGGCCTGTGAATTTTGGCTCATTTTCATCATAGTAGTCATCTTCATCACAGTAGTCATTCATTTTCTCGTGGAATTCAATTTCCATCTTTGCACGCTCCTCAGCTAGATGCTTTTCGATGTACTACTAATTTTCATAATGTATCTCAACTCGCAGCTCCTCACGAATTTGGTTAATTTTAGTAGCCCTACTTAGTCCTTTTGAACTTGGTGCCTTAACTCCAGCAACTTTTCCATAAAAATATCCTAGTGTTTTCCCCAAAACCTCAACAAGCATATCATCATTAGACAAATGAGTGACACCTTCATCATTTTGATGGCTAATAAGATCTTTAAGTTTGGACTGTAATAACGTACATTAAACAATTAACGAAGCATATAAATAATGCATAAAACTAGTTCATGTAAGTTAATAAAATGCTACGAAAAAAATTAAAATAGTTTTCATAAACAATTATGAAAATAAATAATATTTCTTAAGATAGTTTAGTCATACAAAAAACTTTAAAAACAAACAGATGTTCACATATTTAACTAAGATCTAAATTTTAATTTTTTTATGTATAAAAGAAACTTACATAGTGCTCTTCAGAAGTAGAATCTGATCAAATTGTTTCATCGTCTTTATTTTTTTTTTGCATGTTGAATTAGCTACAATTCATCCATATTTAACTTCTTTCCAGTTTCAGGATCTTTTTGTGAACATAAAAATAACAAATATTAACAAAATTTTGATACTACGATTTAAAAAAATATTCAAAAATAAATTTAGTTAACATTTATACTGTCATCTCCTCCACTTCAACAAAAGACTATGAGCCACATGTATGCTTACTTCTTAGCTTATAAAGACTGTTAAGGTTTCTTTTACTCTTATTCTGTAAAACATTTTAAAACATTTAACCATGAAATATTTTCATTAGTATAAATTAAATATTGCATAAAAAATGTATGAGTTCTAGTAATTACCTGAAATGCATCTGTCTTCCAATAATCTGTGATTTTTTCCAGTACTTTTCATCCACATCTGGAGGAAGAAATGTAGCTCACTCATCTTCACTCAACTTCATATAATCACTATAAAGTTTATGTTTCCATATTCTGAACAAGCGTCGCATTATAGTCAAGACAAATTCTTTAAAGCGATTGTCATCCTCATTAGCTTTCATTTGAAACTTGTCCTATTGTTAAAAAAATAAATGTGAATTTCTTACACATTTTAAATTCATAATGTTCAATTTTAATTACAAATTGTTTGATTAATAGTTTCACCTTAACTTTTTCAAACAATGTTTGCCCAAGCTTGACTTCAACTTTTTTCCAACTTTTGGCACTCACCTTTATATAAGTGCGCACCACAAATCGGCAATAGTTAATGATCTTCTGAGCATTTTTACCAATGACTTTATTGATGCAATCAGGAAAACGAACCTTTAGTTTGTTGCCGCCCTTTGTATTCCAATCAACAGCAAGACATTTAGTTTTCCCTCTGCCTTTCTTTTTTTTATAAATAGTTCCTGATTAATATTATACAAAATCAAATATTATATTTATATCACAATGTTAACAAAAAAAGTATAAATGCATTGATATGCTAACTCTAATTGCAAATATATATATATATATATATATAAAATATAATGAGATTACTAGAAGTAACATTTAGATTCTCAGTCTTTAGAATAATTTCTAATTTCGGAGAGGGTGGCTGTGTCAAATCAAAATCAATGAAGAGGTTAAATGCCTGGATTTGTGACTCAGTTGTCATATGATGCATGTCGTTCATATCAACCACCGACTCTTAAACATTTTGAATGGATTTTGAAGTCTTTACAGTATCAGTGTTGTTTTTCTTTGTTTGACCATCCTGTGAAGATTTTCTACCACATTTTTTTGATTTACTTTCACCTGCCATATCCTCTATAACAATATAAATTATAAGTACTTATCAAATGTATTTTTATCATATATCATTATTATAGACATAGTGTATCTAAATTTAATCACAAGTATATGATTTAGCTTGTAATTGATTATTTTATCATTGTTTTTTAAAAGCAAACTTCCAAACACCCAGGACTATAATTTCTTTTAATTAGTAACTACAAATAAAAACTAATCAACAAACATTGGATAGCTTCACTTTGGAGAAGAGGGGTAAAACGTCACCGTAGAACGGGCATCGGTGCATGTAAAAGTGCTAGTAGCATCATCATAAGCATAGCTATAAGATTTAAGACAAGTAGACTTAAACATCTGCGAATAAACTAACGGCCTACAAATAGCAGGTGTATTAAACGCACTGCTGCAATAGTATTTCAGACTCCTAAAAGCCTCAAATGTACTTTTACAAGCATCACCATCACCCACTTTAAGCTCCGCTGGACATTATCGGTTCAGATCCGCTAAACAACCCATGGAAGTGCATATTCCTGACACTCACTCCCTTCAAGAACCATTAACAGAAAATGTAACGGCTTTTCAGATTGTAAAATGAGGTTCACACCTTTTCTATCGAAAACGAAAGATTATATACAAAGCTCTATTATAACTAATTAATCATCTAAAATTCCTATTCTGCCATTCATATATTGCCAGCTAGGATTAAGTTAGTTATATAAGCTTATAGAAGCTTATTCTACTGCTAGTAATAAAAATGAATTACCAATAAGTAAGCATTAATGGTGACTTAATAACTTTTGTTAGCCCCCCTCAAGTTAGAATATACAAATTGTGTATTTCTGACTTGAGAATTGAAAATTTGAACAAAGGAGGTGGAAGAGCTTTGATGTTGGGAGGTAATTAGTAGTAACCGAATGAGTCCCTGCTACACCTTTTGCCTTATATGAAGTGGTAGTCTATTTCAATGTGTTTGGTCCATTCATGAAAGATCAGATTTTCAACTATTTTGATAGCTAAAAGATTATCACAATATATAATTGCAGGTCCAAGATCTATATTAAAGTCTTGGAGCAGAAAAATTAACCATTGAAGCTCACATGTGATTACTGCAAGAGCTCGGTATTCTGCCTAAAAATATTTGTTGCTTCTTAAATTTCCATGAAATAATTACAGAGCCTAAAAATATACAGTATCCAGTTATAGATCTTTAAGTATCTAAACATGTTGTCCAGTTTAAGTCAGAGAAAGGCTTCAGTTGCAAATCATTTGTAGCAGAAAAAATAAACCTTGATCTATTGTGCCCTTAAGATACCTCAGTACTCGATGTGCTACTGTTAAGTGCAATGGAGTAAGACAATCAAGGAACTGAGAAAGTTTTTATACTGCATAGGACAAATCAGGTCTTGTATTTATAAAATAAATCAATTTCCCAACAAGTTTCCTATATCCAGTAATATCTTCTAGTACTGTACTATTATACTGACAATTTATGATCGACAACCATTGGACTGGCCACAGCTTTACAATCAATAAAACCAATTTCTTTCAAAAGATCAAGTGTGTATTTTCTTTGATATAAGTTGATTCCTTATTTTGATCTTGTTACTTTTAATCCCAAGAAATATCTGAGATTGCCAAGATCTTTGATTTTAAACCGATCATGTAAAAATCTCTTAATGTGCTCAATATATTCCATATCATTGTTGGCTATTATCACATCGTCCACATAAATCAAAAGAGCAATGAACTTGCCAGAAATTTACTTCAAAAATAAGGAGGGATCCGATATAGTTTGCTTAAAACCTTAAGTGATCAATGTAGTAGTTAATTTTGCATTCCACTATCTACTTGCCTACTTCAAGCCATACAGACTATTCTTTAGCTTACAAACAACATTTAGTGTACCTGAATCAAATCCAGGTGGAAGTTCCATGTACACTTCCTTATCAAGATCCCCATAGAGAAAAGCATTATTAATGTCTAATTGGTATAAGAACCAGCCTTTTGTTGCTGCAACCGTTAACAAAACTCTAAAGGTACTTATTTTGGCTACTGGTAAAAAAGTGTCAAGGTAATCAAATACCTAATCTCTGAGCATATCCCTTTGCCACCAGCCTCACATTATACCTTTCTATAATCCTGTCTACCTTGCACTTTATTTTATATACCCACTTACATCCAATGGGTTGTTTTGACTTTGGCAATTCTACCAAATTCCATGTTTGATTGACCTCCAATGCTCGTATTTCTTTTTTCATAGCTTGTTGCCAGCATTTGAATTGCACTGCTTCTTTATAGGTTTTAGGTTCAAGGTTTGAAGATGTTTGACAAAGATAATGGCTATAAGATGGTGAAATGTGATCATAATTCAAGGTTTTAGTAATGGCATGAGGGCTGTTTTTGGGTTTGAAAGAACAATGATAATCTTTTAGGTATTGAGGTGGTTTAATGGTTCTGGTGGGTCGGCTACCAGTTTGAGAAAGAGAAGGTTGAATATTCATATCAGAAGACAGTATGCTAGGAGAACATGAAGAATCTATTTGTTTTGATGAAAATGAATTATCTGTAGAATTCTGTCCCGTCTCCCAATCATCCAAAAATATTTGATGTGCATGATTATAAAAAATTTTTCTTTTATTGGCAAAAGAAAAAAATTTTCATTGAAATGAACATTTCTAGAATCAAGTACTTGTTTTGAATTAAGATCACATGCTCTAAAACCTTTGGTGTTTGTAGGATATCCTAAAAAACACATTCTAGAGCTCTATGATCGAATTTGTGTAAGCGTTGGCTCTAAGGAGAAACAAAACATTGGCTGCCAAACACTTTAAGGTGATTAAGGGAAGAAATTTGTTTATGTAGTATCTTATAAGGTGTTTAAACATCAAGGATAGGGGTAGGAGTTTGGTTGATTAAATAGGTAGCATGTAATACACAGTCAGTCCAAAAAACAAGTGGAACTTGTGATTGAAACCTTAGAGCTCTGGCAACATTTAAAATATGCAGATGTTTTCTTTCTACTGTGCTAGTTTACTGAGGAGTGTAAACATATGTAGTTTAATGCACTATTCCTCTTGATTTATAAAACATTGGCATATCAAATTCTTTGCCATTATCAGTTCTAATGCATTTAACTTTAGTATCAAACTGATTTTCAACAAAAACATAAAAATTCTGA
Source organism: Macaranga tanarius (assembly GCA_949673435.1). Taxonomy (NCBI): domain Eukaryota; kingdom Viridiplantae; phylum Streptophyta; class Magnoliopsida; order Malpighiales; family Euphorbiaceae; genus Macaranga; species Macaranga tanarius. Next base: position 8,943 of record CATIWO010652067.1, read on the forward strand.
ATTAATGAATGAGCATCAGATTTGCTTTAATGGGAAAAAGCCATGTGTATATGCTTTTATTATCAATAATAGTCAAAAAAAATATCTGTGGCCATACACAGAAATAACAGACATGGCCCCCAAATATCTATGTGAACAAGATCAAAATAGTTGCTAGAAATAAAAGTGCTTACAAGAAAAAGTAACTTCTTATGTTTGCTAAAATGACATTGCACAATCTGATTTATTAACTATGATTGATGAATGATTTTTCTGTAAAACCTTGAGTCTTGAAGATAATGGATGACCCATTCTATAAGACTTGTATTATTTAAAGAAGATGATTGTGAAACCTGAATAGAAGCTGCAACAAATTCATTTTCTTTTAACAAGTAGAGTCCTCCTTGTTCTTTAGCTATACCAGTCGTCTTCCAACTCTGAATGTCCTGGATATAACAAGAGGAAGCAAAGAAAATAAAAAAACAATGTGAGGTTTGCATCAGTTTGCTAGCAGATATGAGATTAAAGTTGAGTGCAGACACACATAAGACTTCATGCAATACCAATCCAGACTGCAATTCAATGTCTCCAATATATGAAACAGGTATTGTTTCTTTGTTTGGTAGAGTAACAAATACACCACAAACAGCTCTATATTTTGTAAATTTTGTAAGAGAATTGGTTGTGTGATCTATTGCCCCTGTATCTATAATCCAAGCCATATTTGGAATTTGCATGGCTGCGGCTAAGACTTGAGGATAAAATGATATACCTGCCTTTGGAATGTGACTAAATAAGGTTATAACATTGTTGACTAAAGAATTCCCACCTGCATGCTGTGTATTAGCTTGAATCAACTGCATCAATTGATCATATTGTTCTTTAATGAAAGCAAAATTGCTAGCAGCTCTATCATCAGATACTTCTACGAAAGTTTTCCTTTCCTTCTTTAACGACAGTTACACCTTCTTCTTCATTTACTGCTGCATTACTATTAACTTGATTAGCCATATGGTTTTTACTTTGCTGCTGTTTAAAACCTGGAGGATAACCATGCTTCTTGTAGCATTGGTCTATCGAATGACCATAATTGCTACGGAAAGTGCATGTAGGTTTCTTTCCCCCTACAGACGCTTAAAACCTCCCTGTGCCAGATGATTGGCTGTTTCTATTATATGCACTTGGATTACCTTTGCCAGTATATAAAACAATAGCTTCATTGATATCTTGATCAGGAATTCCCCTAATCTGTCTTTCATGTTGCAATGTAAGAGCAAACACTTTGTTGATATTTGGTAATGGATCCATGATCAGGATTTGAAATCTCACAGTGTCAAATTTTGTATTTAGTCCTTTCAAAAATCTAATTACTTGATTCTGATGACTATATTTCCTTATTATTTCAAAAGCATTGCAATTGCACTGTGGTATACAAATACATGTAGGAATCGGCCTCAAGTTCATTAACTCATCCTAAAGTATCTTTAAATGAGTAAAATATTCAGTAACAGATTTCAAACCTTGCTTTAACGAAGCTATCTCCTCCTGTAAATCTGAAATCCTGACTGCATCACCTTCATGTAAATCTTTCCAAAGCTCTTGAGCTGAATCTATCCAAATCACACTCTGTGCTATCGTAGGAGACAAAGATTTAACAAGCCATGAGAGAACCATCGTATTGCATCTCTCCCAAGCTTCAAAAGTTGAATCAGTAGATACAGGAACAGATATGGAACCATCAACGAATTTGAGCTTATTCTTTGAAATCAAAGTCATTCTCATCGACCTTGACCATGTGTAGAAATTGTTTCCATTAAGGAGAACTGAAGTAAGAACAAGCGAAGGATTTTCATTAGGGTGCAAATAATAGGGACTTGATGGCGTATCTTCTGGTCATACGTAATTCTCCATGAAAAGGAATTGAATTTTCAGCTTGAAAAATGCTTGAACTAATCAAGGAAATGAAGGAAAAGAAAAGAAAAACTTTGTTTGGTTGGTAAGAAAATGCGAGAAAATCAAAGAAAATACCAGAGATTCCATAACAGAAAATGTAACCGCTTTTCAGATTGCAAAATGAGGTTCACACCTTTTCTATTGAAAACGAAAGATTATATACAAAGCTCTATCATAACTAATTAATCATCTAAAATTCCTATTCTACCATTCACATATTGCCAGCTAGGATTAAGTTAGTTACCGAAGCTTATAGAAGCTTCTTCTACTGCTAGTAACAAAAACGAATCACCAGTAAAATAATCACCAGTAAGTAAGCATTAATGGTGACTCAGTAACTCAGTAACTTTTGTTAACCATAGGCAGATTGTACCCATCAACTAAGCTGACATCGTAGAAATCTTGCCCACCTGACCCGAGTGTGAACTCTGCGAGAGTATTAGGTGGAGCAGCTCCAAGGCCGTTGCATACCACTTGCCCAGAACCGCAGTCACAAAGTATGTTTTTCAACCTCTTTATTTGCTTGCTATTGACATGACGATGACATTTGTTTCATGGGTCTATATAAAAGCTAGAACTAAATTTGATGAAATTGATGTTCAATTATTTGCGTTGAAGGTTGTAAAATTCAGTGGCCACTTTTTGGTGTTTCTGCAAGTTTAAAAGAAGTAGAAACTTGCAAGTAGTTTTTGATCATAACGTGTTAAACCAACTCAATTTCTATCTTTCAACCTACCAAAAGAGGTATATGCTAAATTCCAATGTGTAATTTCTATCTTTGTATGTCATTTGTGGTCTTTGTGCAAGAATTCAAGACATTTAAAGAGAAATATCTCCTCTTAAATCACAGCCAATGAATGACCTGAGAAACTACAACAACATTCCAGCTCTCTCAAAATTAGCCAAATAGCTTTATGTATCCTGAATCATAAATTACAGGACCAACATACCAGAAATTGCTCAATGACTTTTTTGAGTGAAAGAAGACTCTTATCTATTTCAAATGAATATACCGCAATGAACTTGATCAAGTTCAGCTTTAACATCTTCAAGTTCTCGGTGGACATTCCAGATTAGTTTCATTTCTCCAGAAAGCAATATATCCAACTTCTTAATTGCCCATCCCACCACAACTTCAGCCATTTTCTCCGCTCTACAGAAATAATACAATTAAAATATATATATATATATATATATATATCAATCTTAGATTTCAGAATTATTATTTAATTTTTTGAACTAAATACAGAATATTTTAATATATTAAATGGATATTTTTTAACAAACACATATATAGGTCAACCTGCAAATAAAGTTTTACACATTCCGAGTGAAGTAATTAAACTGATTACTTTCTTTTTTGTTTTATTAAAATTTATAATGCAGATAGTTTGGGTATTTTTGTCCAAAAGCCATAATAAATTCATCCAATGAAATTAAGACTACCGTTACAGCATGTAGCATGCAGTTGAATTAAAAGAACAAAAAATTTATTGGGTTTATTTGTACTACTTTAAATTTAAGTCATTCAGATTTCATATATATATATGATTACCAGTTTGGATATGGACAAAGGAAGACAGACAGATCTTCTGTAAAATTGAGTACCTAAAACAGATGAAACCATAGAAAAGTAAGAATATTAACATTAAACTTCTAAATAACATAAAATGACTAATTGTTGTAAAGAAATTGGTATTTTACTTAGTTAAAAGCATAGAGAAGATGATATACTTGAGTTGTTAAAACTTCAAAGAAAAGATGATTAATTTAGTTGCAGAAATATCGATGATGATGAAGATGGTAAAAATTGGAAAAGAAATTGAAGATAGATGATTTAGTTATTTAATTATTTAGAAAGAGCGAAGACTTCAAACGCCGTTGACGTGCAAATTGGCTGAAGTAGCAATTTGCCCCTTAAACTTGTAGGCAATGGGCAATTAACCCATAAATTAGTTTTTGGGTCTACTTACCCAGAAACTTGCCAAATTTTGTCAATTGACACCAAATTTCAGAAAAAGCGTAGCAAGAGCCTATATATATAATTCCGATAATTTCTCTTTTTTCTTTTTTCTTTTTTCATTGTTTGTACCATGCTTGATAATTATTTCCCATCTCAACTAAAAATTTTGGTTTTCTATCTTTAAAATTTTCAATTATTTATGTTATTATTGTCATGTTTAAAATTTTTAATTATTTATGATATTATTATCATTCAATTTAAATTATTAAGAAGTGGAGAGCTTAAATCAATTGTAGGAAAAAAAAAATGGAAAAATCATTCGCTGCAAACTTATTCCCAAACATCATTTGGCCATTTTATCAAACACTTGGACTACAATGTTAAAATCTAATTTAAAAGAACAAGACTCTATCCAATATACAACACAACACCATACCTAGCAACAATTTATCAAGAACAAAACATAGATTAACACTATGCATGGATAGAGTAGAATAGAAGGGGAAGGGAAGGGAAGGGAACATAAAGGGAATTAAAATTTATGTTATTTGGATAGGAGGAGGGAATTGAAGGAGAAGAGAATTGAAGGGGAATTATTCTCCTTCATTCCCCTTATAGGAGGGGAAATTGATTACACCCCAAATTGGGGTGTAAAAAATTTCTACTCCAAAATACATTATAATTTTAAATTATATTTCCTTTTTAAATATTTCTCCT
>CATIWO010652150.1:0-17555 GCA_949673435.1 Macaranga tanarius
AATGGAAAGTAAGCTAGACAAATTTTTTGATGTTGTGACAATGAAAATGGGCCAGCAAGATGAGAACCAGAAGAGGATGGAAGCTAAGTTTGATCAAAATTCCAAGAATCATTCTTCATCCATTCACAATATTGAGGTGCAGATGGGTCAGCTTGCAAATGCAGTGGCATAAAGAAATCAAGAAAATCTTCCAAGCAACACCGAACCAAATCCAAGGGAGCAGTTGAAAGTAATTTCATTGAGAAGTGGCAAGGAGATACAGTCAGGTGATGCGCAGGGCAAGAAAGCTGTGGAGACTCAAGAGCAAAAATTATAGGATGGTGATGATGACTCTAAGGAAGGCAAGGAAAAGCAAGCAAATAATGGTGTTCAAAAAGAGCCAAAGCCAATACTAGAGCAGAACATGCAGAAATACGAGACAAGGATGCCTTTTCCACAAAGACAGAGGAAATCCAATGATCATGAAAGGTTTGCTAAATTTTTAAATACCTTTAAGAAACTTGAACTTAACATTCCTTTTGCTGAAGCTCTTACAGAAATGCCAACATATGCCAAGTATCTCAAGGATATCATCACTAACAATAGGCGATGGGATGACAATTGGACAGTCGAGCTAACAGTAACTTGTAGCTCTATCATCACCCGAAAGATACCCACCAAATTAAAAGATCCAGGGAGTTTTACTTTACCTTGTCTAGTTGGTGCCTAAGAATTTCCTAAGTGTTTATGTGATTTTGGTGCAATTATTAATCTTATGCCTTTTTCTCTTTTCAAAAAATTACAACTTGGTGAGCTAACTCCTACCAACATGACCTTACAACTTGCGGATCATTCTACAAAGAAACCACATGGAATTATTGAAGATGTTTTGGTCAAAGTGGATAAATTTATTTTTCCTGTGGATTTTGTGATTTTGGATTTTGAAGAAGATAGCAAGTGTCCTCTAATTCTTGGGAGACCCTTTTTAAACACTGGGAGAGCCATTATAGATGTTCATGAAGGGAAAATTACTCTAAGAGTTGGGGAAGAAAGTGTGGAGTTTGTGATGCCTCGATTGATGAAGCACCTGTTAGATGAGGAATCTTGCATGAGAATGGAGGTTGTAGACGAGTGTGTGGGGGAAGTGAATTTGAGTGAGGAAATTCAAGAAAAAAATTTAGAATGTGAAGTTGATGGTGAATCCTCACAAGAAGCCACTTTTGTTAAACCCGAGATTCTAGTGCGAAGTGACAACCCTACTCCTCCATCTGTTGTTCAACCACCCAAACTTGAGCTTAAAATATTGTCTACCCATTTGAGATACACTTTTATAGGGGAGGGAAACACTTTACCCATCATCATTTCTAACAAACTTTCCATTGACCAAGAGAAGAAGGTGTGTGAAATTGTGAGAAATAGGGTAAAATCTATGGGATGGCAGCTTTCGGACATAAAAGGGATCAGCCCCTCTATTGTGATGCATAGAATCCACATGGAAGAAGGCCGTACAGCTGTTATAGAGAGACAAAGGTGCTTGAATCCGAATATGAAAGAGGTAGTCAAGAAAGAAGTTGTCAAGTTATTGGATGCAAGCATTATCTACCCAATTTCTTATAGTGAGTGGGTAAGCCCAGTGCAGTGCGTTCCAAAGAAAAGTGGAATGACCGTTATGGAAAATGAAGCATGTGAGCTTATTTCCAAGAGGATGGCTGATGGGTGGAGAGCATGTATTGACTATCGGAAGTTGAACTCTGCCACAAGGAAGGACCATTTTCCTTTCCTATTTATTAATCAAATGTTGAAGAGAATTGCAGGGCATGTATACTACTGTTTTCTGGATGGCTATTCAGGATACAACCAGTTTTTTTATTTTTCCAGAGGATCAGGAGAAGATGACATTCACTTGCCCGTATAGAACCTTTGCCTACCAGCGTATGCCTTTCGGGCTATGCAATGCCCCAGCTACATTTCAGAGGTGTATGACATCAATTTTTTCTGATCTCATTGAGAACATCATGGAGGTATTTATGGACGATTTCTCTGTGTTTGGTGATTTTTTTGAATTATGTTTATCTAACCTTGATAGGGTCCTGCAAAGATGTGAGGAGGCTAATCTCGTTCTTAACTAGGAAAAGTGCCATTTTATGGTAGAAGAAGGGATAGTCCTTAGCCACCATTACCATTACCAATATAAATCTAGGCTATAGCCTTCATAATTTGCCAAGTCTCCTATATATTACGCCATATATAACTAGGGCCATGGTGAAGCAAAGAATTGATAAAGCTACATCTTGAAAAATAGCTTTACAAATTCTAGAGACTAATGAAATTTTTCAACTTGCACAACAGATCCCACCGAAGCCAATTACACCTTAACATGTCCTCTTTCTATTATACCACCAAAATAAATTTAACATTCATTCCAACTCCACAAAAAAGGTTGAGAGAAAGCAGAAACACATTTATGACATTGTTGGGAAGAGCTTGAAGAATGGACTTAATTAAAATCTCACAACTAGTAGAAGAAAATTTTTTATGATTCCAACTTTGAAGATTCTTTCACAAATTATCCATTGCAAAGGTGAAGACATCCTTCTTTTTATGACCAATTAAGAAGGGAAGTAGTATTTATCATGACTTGGGGTCTCTTTAATAATGAAGAAATCATATATACTTCTTTTTCTATGCTCATTAAGAATTGAACTGAAAAAAATCAAAGATTTGGAATAGTTTATAAACAAGACCGACCTCTTCTCATTAGCAGATAGAATATCTCAAATAGTTTGAGTTTCTTAATAATTTTACTTAAAGAAAAAGAAGAAATTATTAGAAAAAAATAATAATAAATAGATGGGATATGATATGAGCACCTCTAGCTATGCGACAACCATGTACCAAGCCTTGAAGTTTTTTTATTTTCAACAGAAAACTCAACTGATCTGCACAAAGAATAAATAGATATGGGAATAATGAATCCCCTTATTGTAACCCTCTGTAAGGAAGAATATAATCGATTTTCTAATCCTTGTGTCAAATTTAATACTGTATTTATAAGACACAAAATATAATCATATCAACCTAATGAGAGTGGAAACCAAATCTCAATGTTATATTCCTAAGCAATGACCATTTAAAATGGTCATAAGCCTTACTGATATTGATCTTTAAGGCAACAACTCCATCCTTCCTTTTTCTCTTCCATTTAGGGAAATGCATTGCTTCTAAGGCAATCATAATATTGTTTATGATTAACGTGTTCTTAAGAAAAGCACTATATTCATCCAAAATAATGGTAGGTAATATAGTATTTAATCTATTTGCTAAAATCTTAAAAAATATTTTATAAATTACTTTACATAAATATAGGGCGAAAAGCTACTATAGAGACTAGAGCTTACTTTATTGAAACTAAGACGATGCAAAATTCATTTAGGAATTTGAAAAAAATCTGAGTTCAATCCATCGGGCCCTAGAGTTTTATTGGGATGCATATTGAAAATCGCCTCTTTGACTTCACAGTCAAACACATTCTCTATCAAAAAATTATTTGGTTAGCTGTTACGATTTTAGTAATATTTTGGATAATATCATTATCATCTATCCCTGATGAGAAGAGGAGATCTATGAAGTAATCTTTAATGACCATATCTAGCCCATCATGCCATAAATACTGCATACTATACCATCCTTGCCTTTGAGGCTACCAATCTCATTCTTCTTTGTGTGTACTTGAGGCAACACGATGGAAAAACTTGGAATTCATATCCGAAAATTTTTTTCCTCCTATCCATGTAGGAGGAGTGTTAGCTTACTAAACTACCATTTAATGAAATAAAAGAGGTTTAACTCTTTAAAATTTCTCCCTAAAAGTTAGAAAAACATAAAAAGACAATAACATTCTTATACACTAACAATCAAATAAAGCAATTAAGCAACTTTTGTGCATTAACAAATAAATAAAATTATTTTTTTTAAACAAACAACATTGTTTGATTTTTTTCAAATACAATATGTTTTTTTAAAAAAAAATCACAATCTTTTTTGCAAAAAATTATTTTTTCAATTTTTCAATTTGAGATTTGAGATTTGAGATTTAATGCATTTTTAATTTTTCTTTCTTTTAATTTTAGACCTAACACTTCAATAAAAATTATATTATTTACATATCCATACTTCAAATTTATGAAAAAATATTTTTTCATAAAAAATAAAGTAGAATGTGAATATAGAAAAAATGTTTTAATGATTTGTATTTTTCTAAGAGATTTTCAAAAGTTAAAATTCTTTTTTTATTAGTTATTGGGAGTTTAAAAAGTTGACAACTCATTAGGTTGGAGGAATTCCTCTTGCATGGGTAATGAGAATTAAAGTTAACAAAGAGGGTCAAAGGATCCTTTATAAGGAATTAGTGGTCCAATATAGAGAAATCGAGTTAACCATTCTAACGTGACACTTTCAAATTTGATTTACAACCTTCTAGCTAAGAAAAGTATGCATTTTGAAGATATTAAAGTAGAGGAATCATCACCAAGGCTTGTTAATGTGTTTTTGGCAAGTTTTTAAGGCTTTGAAGGAGTTTCAGGGTCGACACGCCCATGTTCCGATTCACATAGCCGTGTTAGAGGTGCTAAAAATGACCAGTAGAATACACATGTATGTTCGTGCCTGTGTCTGCAATACACCCTGTAATACGCCCATATACCTGCCTATGTTCAGTATTGCCTAATTTTAAGGGTTTGAACACGGCCGTGTTGCCAGTCCTGAGTCAAATCTGAATTAATTAGAATTTTATTATTTTAATTTTTATATTTAGTTTAGGAGTCATAAGTTGAGTAGGACTTTCATAGCCTTTGTTTTCGTATAAATAAGCATCATTCTTAATGTAAAAAAAATTAAGTTTTAGAGATCAATATAATTTTCTAGGAATTTATTTTCTTTGGTTCTTGCATGAACTAGATTGACCTAATCTAGCTAATTGCTTGTGGCGGCCATCTTTATTCCTTATCACCCTCTTATTCTTTTTTTTTTTGTTCTAGGGTGTGGCAGAAAATACTCTAAATTAATTTGATTAATTTATAATGAAGGGTCTTAGGTTTAATATACCTAAGGTTTAGGTTGGTTGATTTAAATGAATTTAGGGTTTCTTTGTTTATCTTTTTCTTTTATTGTTGATTATTTGTTCCGTGAATTTTAGTACTTTCTTGGATGAGTGTGGGTTAATTTAAGAGTCTTAGAATTTCCCTATCATAATCACATCATTTGGTATCAGAGATTTGGTTGATTTGAGAATCTTAGGGTTTCCCTATCATAATCATATCATTTGGTATCAAAGATTTGCCTCATCAAAATTCAAGTTTGATTTAATTTTCAAAATTATCTTCATTAGCATTCTTAAAAAATAAAATTTCCTGCATAATTATTCATCATTCGAATTAGTATTATTTCAATCCATCTTTGAATCCATATCTTATTTAGTGAATCTATTTGTGAAAAGCGCATCAAGTAAAGACAAAGGAAGGAAAAAAAGAATTAAAAAAAATCAATTATTATTATGTGCATCCAATTAAGTAAATCTTATTGGATTCATTGTTACTATTCTAATTTATTTTCTTTGCCTTGAAGATTCCAGTATTTGTTTCGTCACCCCTTCCATTAAATTATTTCTAATTTATTTAGTCGTTTCCTTTAAATTCTTAAATTTCTTATTAATTTATCTTGTTCTTTGAAGTTTTCATTTAAGTTTTTTAGATTCTTTGGTGTTGAGAAATTGAGGAAGTTCTCCATAGGTAATTTGATTTATTGAGAAAATTATAGTTCTATCAAGAACCTATCGGGAATAAACTTAGGATTGTGCGATTGGTGAGATCAATAGAGAGCTTAAATACAAGAGGAGTGATTTGGTGAGAGAGAAAGAGTTGAAACACATAAGGGAGTGATTGTGAGGTCTTATTTTCTACTAATTGTTTAATTTTAACCTCTAAAAATGTCATAAGGATCGTAAGATCAAAAACTGGAGAGCATAGCAGTGAGCATGAACACTTTAGTCGCCGAGATGAAGAAAATGTAGATGTTGTATGAAAATTTAAAGGATCAAGTTGATAAGGCAAATTCCATTATAATAAAGATCCAAAAGGGGTAGTCCACGAGCAACCAAACACCCTAACAATAGGAGATAGATTTTGATGAAGATGTTGGTGATAATTTAGGGACATTTACTATAAGGCGTACACTATTAAAGAAAGCTAGAAGAGGACGAGTTGTTGAAGAGGAGCTAATGGTGGATCAAAACATAGGAAGCATTAAGATGAAAATACCTTCCTTCTAAGGTAAGAATGATCTGGATGCTTACCTAAAATGGGAATGCAAGGTGGAGCTAGTCTTTGATTGCTACAGCTATTCCGAGGAGAAAAGGGTGAAATTGGCAGCCATTGAATTCATGGATTATGCCATGATTTGGTGGGATCAATTGCTCATATCAAGAAGGTACAACTTAGAGAGACCAATCTAAATATGGGTGGAGATAAAGCAAGTCATGTGAAAGACATTTATTCCTTCCTATTATTATTACAATTTATATCATTGATTATAAAGTTTGGTACAGGGATCTAGGAGTATAGAAGAATATCATAAGGAGATGGAGATGGTTATAATTAGAGCTAATGTTGAAGAGAATCGTGAAACAACTATGGCACGATTTTTACATGGGCTTAATTAAGAAATTGATAATGTCATGGAGTTACATCATTACATTGACCTTGAGGACATGGTACATATTGCTATGTTGGTGGAGAGATAACTCAAGAGTAGATGTACTTCTATAAAAACAAACTCTAATGATGGTCCCACATGGAAACTGAATTGGGGAAAAAAGGATAATAAGGTGTAATCTAAGGCAAAAGGTGACTCTAGCAAGCCTAAAGAAAGTATGGACAAGGTTAAAGCCATGGCTAATCAAGAACGCAAAAGGGACATAAAGTGTTTTAGATGTTTGGGCCAAGGGCACATTGCTTCTCAATGTCCTAACAAAATAACTATTTTGATGCGTGATGGTACTTATGAGAGTGGAGATAAGGATGATGATTTGGATGAGATGCCTGAGTTGAAGGATTGTATAGATGATGATAGGGTTAACATATTAACTCCTATGGAAGGAAAATCTTTAGTTGTAAGGCGAGCTCTTAATATACAACTTAAGGTCGAAGATGGGGATGAGCAACGCGAGAACTTTTTTCACACAAGGTGCATAGTTAAAGATAGAATTTACAATATGATTATTGATGGTGGGAGTTGCACGAATGTGGTTAGCATCAATTTAGTTGACAAGTTGGGTTTGGCAACTATTAAGCACCCTAAACCATACAAATTACAATGATTGAATGATACGGGGGAAGCCAATGTGACATGTTAATATGAGGTTCCTTTCACTATAGGAATCTACAATGATGAAGTAGAGTGTGATGTAGTTCCAATACAAGCGGGTCATATTCTTTTAGGATGACCTTGGTAATTTGATAGGCAAGTGAATCTTTATGGCTACAAAAATAGACACTCATTCATGTGGGGAGGCTAAAAGATGACCTTAGTACCATTATCTCCTAAACAAAACTTGGAGGATCAATTGAAAATGGTACACAAGAAAAAGGGTAGTGAAGGAGAGAAAATTATGAGTGAGGTTGAAAGTTCAAAAGAAAAGAGTGTGGTGAGTGTGTAAGAAAAAAATAGAGAGTTAGGGCAAAGTAAAAAAGAGAAAAAAAAAAGAGAATTTTTTTGCCACCACAAGAGAGATAAGGGCTACGTTCTTAGGAAAACAACCCATAATTTTATTTTTGTACAAGGAGGCTTTGATGACTAACCTTAATTTAAATAACTCTTTACCTAGTATAGTTTGTATTCTATTATAGAAATTTGCTAATGTATTTTTTGAGGAAATACTTAAGGGTTTGACACTAATTAGAGGGATTGAGCATCAAATTGACTTCTTTCTAGGAGCTCAAATATCCAAAAAAACCCATATATAGGACTAATCCTAAGGAGATGAACGACCTTCAAAGGCAAGTAGAAGAGCTTTTAGACAAGGGCTACATTAGAGAGAGTATAAGTCTATATGCTATTATGGTTTTATTGGTACTTAAAAAGGATGGATCTTAGCACATGTGCATGGATTATAAAGCCGTCAACAATATCACTATAAAAGTATAGTCATCCCATATTTAGGTTAAATAACATATTAGATTAATTGCATGGGTTATGTATGTTTTCTAAAATTAATTTGAAAAGTGGTGATCTTCAAATATATATATGTGAGGGTGATGAATGGATAATAACCTTTAAGACTAAGCATGGTTTATATGAATGGTTGGTTATACCTTGTGGCTTAACTAATGCACCTAGCACTTTTATGAGATTAATGAACTATGTTTTGCATGCATATATAGGGAGGTTTGTCGTAATATACTTTGATGATATACTTGTATACAATAGGATTTTAGAAAGTCATGTTAAGCATTTAAGTCTTGTTTTTACTACACTTAGGAAAGAACATTTGTTTGCTAACCTTAAAAAGTGTTATTTTTGTTCTAGTTCTATTATATTTTTAGGTTTTATTATGTCTGCTAAAGGTATTGAGGTTGATAAAGAGAAGGTCACAGCTATCAAGGAGTAGCCTACTCCTAAGTCTATCATTGAAGTGCGAAGCTTTCATGGATTAACTAGTTTTTATCAACATTTTATAAAGGACTTTGGCATTATTATTGCACCTTTGACTGAAGTTATGAAGAAAAGTGTGGAATTCAAATGGGACAAAGCTCAAGAAGATGCATTCAGCTAATTAAGGAAAATTATATAGTGCACCCTTACTTGCATTACCGAATTTTAGCAAGACTTTTAAGATAGAGTGTGATGCATCCGGGATTGGTATTGGGGCTATTTTGATGCAAGAGCAAAGGCCTATTGCTTATTTTAGTGAAAAGCTTAATGGGGCAGCCTTAAATTATACTACTTATGACAAAGAGCTTTATGCATTGGTGAGGGCATTAGAGACATGGCAACATTATCTATGGCCCAAGGAGTTTGTTATTCATACTGATCATAAGTCCTTAAATCACTTAAAAAGGTAAGAAAAGTTAAACTGAAGGCATGCTAAGTGGATAGAGTTTATTAAGATGTTTCCTTATGTTATAAAGTACAAATAAGGTAAGCAAAAAATTGTAGCTGATGTACTTTTGAGGAGGTATATGTTACTTAATTCTATGAATGCTAAATTGCTAGGATTTGATCATACTAAAAATTTATATAGTAGCGATTCTGATTTTTGTAATGTGTATGAAGCATGTGACAAGGTAGCTTTTGGTAAGTTTTATAGACATGAGGGACATTCGTTTAGAGAGAATAAACTTTGCATTCCTCAATGTAGTTTGTGTGAGCTTTTAGTAAAAAAAGCTCATAGAGGTGGTTTGATGGAGGCATTTTGGAGTTAAAAAGACTTATATATGCTTAGTGAACACTTCTTTTGGCCATATTTGAAAAGAGATGTTAAACGTATTTGTACTAGATATATTAAGTATAAGCAAGATAAGTTTAAAATTATGCCTTATGGATTATATATGCCTAATGAACTTTGGTTACATATTTCTATGGATTTTTTATTGGGTTTACCAAGGTCCAAAATGGGCCAAGATTGTGTATTTGTTATTGTTGATAGGTTTAGCAAGACAACACATTTCATTCCTTATAATAAAACTAATAATGCAACCAACATTGCAAATGTGTTCTTCAAAGAGGTTGTTCATTTGTATAGTGTTCCAAAAAGCATCGTGAGTGATAAAGATATCAAGTTCTTAATTCACTTTTAGCGTACGTTACGGAGTAAATTAGGAACTAAATTTTTATTCTCAATAACATGTCATCCTTAAATGGATGGACAAACAAAAGTGGTAAATAGAACTTTAGGTACATTGTTGTGGGCAATTATTAGTAAGAACTTGAAGAATTAGGAAGAGAGTCTACCATTTGTTAAGTTTTCATATAATAGGAGCATGCATACTATCACGGGTTATTCACCTTTTGAAGTGATAAATGAATTTAATCCTCTTACACCTCTTAACTTATTACCTTTGCCTTCACAAGAGTAAGTTAATTTGGATGGTGCGAAGAAGGCTGAGTTTGTGTGAAATCTACATGAAAAGGTTAAGCAAAGAATTAAGAGGAAGAATGAGCAATATGTAAATCAGGCTAATAAGGGGCGCAAGCAAGTTATATTTGAACAAGTTGATTGGGTTTGGGTACATATGCACAATGAGAGGTTTTGTTCTCAAAGAAAATTTAAGTTGCAATAGTGTCGTGATGGTCCATTTCAAATGGTGGAGCGCATTAATGATAATACATGCAAACTTGACCTAAAAAAGTGAGAGTAATGTGAGTTCTACCTTCAATATTCCTGATTTAGTTCCTTTGGATTTTAATGTAGGTTTTGATTCAAGGATGAATCTTCTCGAGGAAGGAGGGAATGATGAGAATCAAAGTCAACAAAGTGGGTCAAAGGATCCTTTACAAGGAATTGGCAGTCCACTATCAAGAAATCGAGTCAAACATGCTAATGTAGTACTTGCAAAGTTAATTTACAATATGCATTTTGAAGATGTTAAAATGGAGGAATCATCACTAAGGCTTGTCAATATATTTTTGGCGGGTTTTCAAGGCTTTGAAGGAGTTTCAGGGTCAACACACTAGTGTCCTGATTCACATAGCCGTGTTGGAGGTGTTAAAAATGACTAGTAAGGTACACGCCCGTATCCGCACCTATGTCTGCAACATACCCTGCAACACACCCATGTACCTGCTTATATTCAGTATTATCTAATTTTAGGGGTTTGAACATGGCCACCAATACGGTCATGTTGCCAGTCCTGAGTCAAATCTGAATTAATTAGGATTTTATTATTTTAATTCTTATTTTTAGTTTTATGGTTTAATTTAGGAGTCCTAAGTTTAATAGGACTTTCATAGAATTTATTTTCATATAAATAGGCATCATTCTTGATGTAAAAACAATTAAGTTTTGGAGATCAATATAATTTTCTAGGAATTTATTTTCTTTGGTTCTTGCATGAATTAGATTGGCCTTATTAAGTTAATTGCTTGTGGCGGCCATCCTTATTCCTTATTACCCTCTTATTTTTTCTTTGTTTTAGGGTGTGGCAGAAAATACTATAAATTAATTTGATTAATTTAATATACATAAGATTTGGGTTGGTTGCTTCAAATGAATTTAGAGTTTCTTTCTTTGTCTTTTCCTTTTATTGTTCATTTTTATATTCCGTGAATTTTGATACTTTCTTGGACGAGTGTAAGTTGATTTGAGATTATTAGGGTTTCCTATCAAGATCATATTAATGGGTAGGAGGAAAAAATTATCCTTTATATCCTTATAATGAAGCCAATGTAGTTTAGCTCTTTGTCTCAAATAAGTTATTTGTTGGCTTAGGATGTTGTTATAAGCTGTCTGGGCTTGTTATAAGCTGTCTGGCCCTGTTTCATACATGTCTATTTAAAAAGAGTTTTTTTTTTTTTTTTTTTTTTACTAAAATGAAAAGTTAACTTGATTTCCATATTTATACCAAACACAATATAATAAAATATGAAATTTATTTGAAATGAAATTCATAAACTATTCATTTGAACTGAAAACATTTCATTAATAAAAATTCATTTGGAAATTAAATGAATTTCTTGCTGGAATTAAATTAAACATAATATTCTTGTATATTTAGTATAAATGAATTTTACAAAATTTTGTGGAATTCACTTGAAAATTTAAGTGAGTGTGTTTCGTTAAAATAAAAACTTTGTAGAATTCATTTTCAATTATATTTTTTTAATGTTGTAGAATTAATTGATTATTACTAATTAAATTTCAAAAAACTTATTAAGCTTTTCAAATTCATTTAAACCAAACACATTATATTAATAAAAATTTATGTGTAAATGAATTCTATTTAAAATTTATTTGGAAATTAAATAAATTTTTTACTATAATTGAACCAATTATGTGGTCAAGATTAAGGTCCTATTGTATGGTCTATCAATGTAGACTTTAGTTAGTTCATTTTATAAAACAAGCGTATTTATATCCTATAAAATTGAATATATTAATCTATTTAGATTATATGAAGGCTAATAACTATAGTCATTTTAAGGAAGTCAATTGTCTGAAGATAGTAAAATGAAAAATAAAGCTAAACATGAAAATAAGCATATTTTATGGAACAATAAGTCTTAAGTAAACTTATGAATATTCAATGTATATGGTTATTATTTTCTAGACATGAAAGACCATAAGCTTGATTCTCCCAATGCACTAAGGGAGGAACGATACGTAATTGGTTGACAACTTAATAGAGGGAAAACAATGATAGCAGAAGAAGGAGGAGGATGAACAATAACAAAATTAAGAAAAAAAAAATCATATGAAAGAAGATAAGTAGAAGGCAATTACATCAACACAGTTTGTTCTGAAAGGAAGCTTACCATGTACTGGCACATTAATATTGCCAATGTTCTTTTTGACATCATTGAACTACTTCGGTTTTCCAAGGTTTTCACTTTTAGCTCAATATATATAAGTCTAAATGCATGCCTGAATTAATTCTTGTTTACTTTACATTGTATTACAAGCTTATAAAAAAAAAAAAAAAAAAGATTAATTTTATTGGGCTACTAACATAATTGTTCTCTGTGAACCATCAAGTTTAACATAATATTGATATTTATTATATAAATTATTGCATTCATGGTATCATTGATTAGTACATATATTACATGTATAAGCAACAACCTCGTGGTCATTTCTTTTAGTTTTTTCATCAAATAATTCACATTCTAAAAATATTTGCATTAAGCATTGGATAACATCTCACTATAAGATATAAGGTACTTAGTAATGAAAATATGTTGCTAATTAATGACAAAATAGTGATGAATTGAAGATTGGGAGATAGAAACAAAAATTAGCAATAAATTTAGTGATGAAATCACAATCCGTTAAATAATTTGTAGGACTTGCACACTAAATAAATAGGGACCGAATAATGACAAATTGTCCTTCATTAATTAACGGCGAATTATGAATCTGTTGTTAATATAAGTAATTTTAAGATTTTACTTTTATTTGTAATAGTGATAATTAAAAAATTGTATTTATATTTGTATTTATATTAATATTAGAGTACATAATAAATCAATTTATAAATTGTATTTTTTATGTTGCAAGATTTTTAAGAAATTTGTTATTTTTCAAAAAACTTAAAATTTTATATTATTTATTAATATTCTTAATATATCTAATTCTCTCTTTTCTTCCTCCATTTCACACTTTTTTTGTGGTCAATCTTTATTAGAAAATTTTTAAATAATATAATTGAAAGTTAAGAAGTAATTTTTAGAAAAGCTAAAATATAAAGGCTTTCGAATATAAAATAATGTAAAAGAGTTAAATTTTATAAAAATATTTTAAAATTAATTTCAAATGTTATTTTTAACGAAGTACGATTAATATTAAAAATTTTAATATGTCATAGAATTATGATAGGATATATCCATTACTAAAGGCATAGAAGCAGGAAAGACTCTAAAATTTAATAATGGACTAATTCATCACTAAACTTTAGGATATTACTAGCCCTTTCTTCATTTTGGTTATTTCGTGACCATAACCCCTCTTAATTTCGTCTCCTATTCTTTCCTACACACAACCTTGGGCCACTATTATCTGTTACCCTCAGGTGCCAATGCCTACAGCCACTACTGCCTTGCTTGCCACTAGTTGAGGTAAGTTAATTACTTTTTTTCTTCTTTTGTTTAGTTTATAAAACTAAAATTAAAGTTTCGATGGTTATAGTTTAGTTTACTGTTTGTCATTGCCATTATCTGCTATTATCGATCTTATTAGTTGTCTACTATTACATCGTTGTAGTCTATCCCGACATCTACATTTTCCAATCTGATAGATGACGACCCACGTCCTAATCCATTTGCATGCGCCCTAATTGACAACTTTTATATCACTTTTTTTTATATCATGTACTTAGATATAATATTCATCATTGTATATATTTTATATTTTATATTTTCAGTTAATTTCATCACCAAATAAATTTCAAAATATATTATAATTGCATATAAAATTTATTTATTAATATTAATTATAAATAACAAATGAATCGATACAATGTTAATATAAAAGTAAAAAAAAATAATATTTAAGTATTTATGATAGTTTAGTAAAAATATAAATCTTTCCATTTCTAGATTTTACTTATAGACATCAAAATTTATCGTAAATTCGTTGTAATTTTGTGATGGATTTAAAGAAAGAATGACCATTTTTTAGCCATGGATATGAATTTGTCACAAATCATTACCTATATAATAGATTGCTAGTTTTCAGACAGTTCCAAATCCATCACTAATCTATTTTAGCGACGAATTTGCCTGTCACTAATCAATGCTCTTGTAGAATTTAAGAAGCAGTAGATCAATAAACCAATAAATCCATTGCTAAAAGAAGGCCAAGACATAGTAGCGACCATATAAATGAAGTAGATTCTAGTGACAATCACAAGTGGCCATTATTCCATAGGGTTTCATCTCAATTCATGAAAGGAGATGATATTATCAAGATAAAAGATGAAAGCAAAGTGTTGAAAAGTTGGTTAATAAATGGAGAATTACAACAAACTCTTATATCAATAGTTAGGACATGGGGATCTAGTAAAACAATATTAGTTGGCAAGATGGACAATAACGAGTCCTTAAAGTCTCATTTTGACTGCTAACCATGGATTATATTTATAAGGGATGGATTATTTAGAAGCTTGGCCAAAGAATTCCACTAGGCAAGAAAGGAAGGTTAAGACATTAAGCATCTTTCTTGCTTTATCTGTAACACCCCCACCTATCGTTAACTCCACTAGCATACTTAACTGATAGAATAACGATAGGAAAGATATTACATTAACTAGCAGAAAGAATCTATTAATATCATATAATTGAATATATTCATTTCTACTATAATGCCACCAATATCAATATAATAAAAAAAACATATCAATGAACCTCAATCATTCTAGAATCATAATATGATGGTAAAGAGATATACTTAAATATACGCATAGCTCAATATATATATATATATATATAAACAAAAACATTCATCCAAACTCGTTATAAATATATACATAATAAAATATATAGAATGAGAGTACCAAATGCCGTAAAAATAATTTGAAAATAGAATAATATTTATGCTCCAATATCTCTTTCTCAGGGGTCAGATCCTGAACCTATTGATAAGTGGTGGATGTACAGGAAACTCCAGTCACCCAGCCAAAAACCACTATAGATCATCCATCCTAACAATCCAAAAAGTATCCCGATAAAAGCTCTAAGGGTATAGTCTGGCCATGAAGTAAAAAGACCAAAAAGGATTTAGACTCTCCATCTCTACATCACACCCAAGTTAGGGTGATCTGGACATCCGTGGTAGTCTTGTAAAATACCTTGAAAGTGGTACAAATGCTGTTAAGGTGTTCCTCTCGGATGGAGGACATACGGACCGACGCCCCTATGGGCTTGACTATGACTCGGAAGGTCATGTCAGTATCAATGTCATGACTAGGGCTGAGCGCGGGTTGCGGAGAATCCCGAACTGTCCCGAAAAATCGAAAAAACCGAACCGAAAATCTCCAGAACCGAAAATATCCGTTGACTGTTTGACTTTCTCCGAATCGAACTGTCCCGAAAATTTTTATTGGAGCGGGTCTGGAGATAATGAGTTCTCCGAACCGAGAACCGAACCGAACTGAACTGCTCCAAACCGAAAAACCGAAATCAGAACCGATAATTTACTATATATATTTATATATGTGTGTGTGTTGTGTGAGTATGTATATTTTAAAAATTTTACAAATAGTTATTATCTTAATTTTCTTATGATGTATTATAAATTATAATGTTGAATTGTTGATAATCAATTATTGATAAGTTGATATATTGTAAAATTGTATTATTATAATCATCTTATATTATATGATGTATTATAAAGTTGTAATATTATAATCATCTTATTTCATACAAATTTTTTATGATGTATTATAATGTTGTACTATTATAATTATTTTATATTATATGTTTAAATTATAATCATCTTGTTTTATATGTTTAAAATGTAAAATTATTAAAATATAAATATTAAAATAAAACTAAAAAATAAAATTTACAAGGAAAAATAGTACTATTTATTAGATATAATATATTTAATATAATGTAATATTAACATATATAGTTATAAATATTTTGTTAAATATTAATTTTAAATATATAAGCAAAAAATTAAATCTCCATTTGCTTCGAATCTCCGCTCCGACTTGCTCCGATTTTTCGGAGCAATTCGGAGTGGAGATTTTAATTTTCGGGTCCGGGTCTGAAGAACTATTTTTTGAAATCTCCAACGTTCGGGTCGGGTCTAGAAAATTTGCGTTCTCCGGACTGCTCCGAGATCCGCTCAGCCCTAGTCAAAATGGGTGATTACATGAGAACACGATTCGTCTAACACGGAAAGTTAGCGAATTAGGGTTGGGATTAAACAGGTTCGTGTCATAAACGAGTCGACCCATTTATGATACGGTTTAAATTAGGTCGTGTCGCGGGTTGACACATGAACCCGTTATAATCCGTTTAATTACACGTGTCGTGTCAACCTGATACGGTTGACACAACCCATTTATTTGTGTTTATTTTTAATGCTTCTTTTTAGAAGAATATATGAATTTTACTAGGTTTTATGGAAATTGTGGTAATTATTGATATAGTTGTACAATGTAAGTTGTTGAATTATGGTTATTATTGTAGGTTTTTTGTGAAAAATAATATTTTTATATGTGATGAATGATATATAGGTTAAATGGGTCGTGTCGAATTTTATGACTCACACAACTCATTTAAATAAACGGGTTACTCGTGTCGTATTCGTGTAACCCGTTTAATTTTCGTATCGTGTTAAGGTTGAAATTTTTGAAACGATTAATAAATGAGTTGTGTTCGTGTTGACTTTAATCGTGTCACTAGAATGGGTCAACTCGACACAAACACGAACACGACCCATCAACCGGTTTTGACACCCTAAATTATTAGTTTGTGTTTTCAATAATAATTTTATGAGTAATTATTAGTTTCACGATTCGTGACAAAAGATCAAAATACCTCCAATACATAACAACCTTCTTGTATTATGGGGGGCATTTTGATCTTTTATCGCGATTCGCGATGCACCAGTAGCCAAAAAAAAATTGAAAATTTCATTTTGGTTCCTAATATTTATATGGAAGACAATATAATTATAGAAGTTTTTTTAATAATTTTACATCTTGGTAGATGAACTGTAAATGTGTACAACGACATCCACCATTATCCTAATTTAAATATGGGTTCTTACTATATCTAAATTGAATTAGAAATAGTTAAAATTAACTTATATTCAATTATAATTATTGATATGTATATTTTATATCACATTTAGTTCT
>CATIWO010652262.1:0-16015 GCA_949673435.1 Macaranga tanarius
TGTGAGTTCTTACATTTATGTGAATTATTGCGAGATATTATCCCTATTGTTGAGATGAACGCAAACATTATATGAAATATTGAGATTTGAGATTCATGCAAGTGTACTTGACTGCTTATTGATTAGATTTATACTTTTCTAGTATGGAATTGATGACTGTGGGAGTTAGAGACGATGAAAGCAAATGCACATATTGGGATATATATATATATATATATATAATCCTTTATATGTGAGTTGTTTATGAATACTAAATATTTAATGATGTGTTGATATACATATATTTTGAGCTTGTGTTTGTGAATGAATTGATAATATTAAGTATGTCTTTGAAGTGTCTCTGAATTGCTTTAAGCCTCATTTGAGTGTAGGAAGTTGCATGGCTTTAAGAAGGCTGAAAAGGAAATTTTAAAATCTTGAAGGAAAGGAAATTTAGTCCAAGATATGTGGAACAATATGTAATTATAGTGTGGTGGATAACTGAGCCCAATTGAGATTGTTTATAAAAGTGTAGCTATCTTTATTGTAAGATTGGCCCTACTATAGTAGGGAGATATCTATATTTTAGGGGAGGTTCTGCCAAATTTTTGGTAGATTCCCGTAAATTGTGTTTTTATCGTTAGGTTCTTTTGATAAAGCCTAGTGTGCAATGGATGAGTTATGATCTATGAGTTGTGTTATAAAATGTTGATGATAGTATGGGTATGCTACAAGTGGATTACTAATTTAATACCATGTGAGATTAATTTATGTATTATGAATATGAATGTCTATTATAAGTAGTTGAGGAATAAAGAGATTTCAATAGTAATGGTGAAATAAAGTCACCATTCACCTAAAGAAGCAACATGGTGGGTAGAAGAGTTAATGAAGTAAAAATATCCATATTTATTTTCTGGGAGGGGTGAGTAGTAAATTTTGGGGACAAAATTTTTATTAAGGAGAGGAGAATTGTAACACCCACATTTTGGATGCATCAATCATGCATTATATTTTCATAACATATTGAGTAGAGTTTTGGATTATATTTAAGTTTGGGTATGTGCATGTCGGTAGAGAGGGCCCTATTTGTAAGGAAAGTTGGGACTATTTTGTCACAATTGGAAATTGTGGATTATTATGTAATAATTCAAGTTCATTAAGAGGGTGAAGGGATATTGTGGAGATATTTGGTTATAATTATCTAGAACTCTTATTATTTTATTCTTTGTTGAGATTTAGAATTTAATTAAGGGGACACCTTGACATATATGTGGTGAATTGTGATTGGTGTAATTTTTATTTGGGTGTGTGTATATATGTGTTAGTTAGAGTGTAGAGAATTGTAGAGAGGAAGAAAAAGAAGGGTGATCTTGATTAGTTTTGGGAGAATTGGTCTTGCTCTACTCATCTATCAAAAATTTTGGAAATCTTGAGGGGATCTATTAGCCATTGCAGCATCATTTATGTAAGCTATGCATTTATTTTTGGTTAATTGAAGTTAGGTCTTGATGTGTGAAATTCGGGTTCTATTTTCAAGTTGTATCAGTCCTAGTCTTTTTGTCATATCTTTAGTTATAGAACTTTGATTTGAGCAAGGTTGGATACTCTAAAAACTTCAAAAGTCTCCTGCAACTTTTATGTTTTGACCTTGAGCTAAAATTGTTGTTAAGATGATCTGGAAGGAATTAAAATTTTCTTGCTCTTGCTGTCAGCCTTAATTTACCCGATTTTCATCAAAAATCTATAATAAATTCTATACATATCTGATTTGAGTAATTCAAATTGGAATTTTTAGTAACCTCATATTACGAACTTCAGTATTATTTTCGTGGTCATTGGACTTGTGTGTAATTTATTTAGATATATTGAATCTTGAGTTTTAAAGTGTATCTAGTGCATTTGGTTGCAAGAGTTATGGTTGTTATATGAGATTGATATGTAGTTATGTGTAGGACTTGATAAAGGGAAAGAACGCACTCATAAGTAGAAGAAGGACCCTTTTTGAAGTTGGAAGCACTTTGAGGTAAGTAATTACTAATATATGTTGTGTACATATACTAAGCTCTTATGTATATTTTGTGTATTTCCTTTAATGGAATTGAACGAATGAATAGATTAGTGAATATGATGTGGAATGAATTTCTACCTTGTTGTATATTGTTAATGTGAGGATTAGTTGCCAAATAATGATATTGGCAAATGATTATATGAGTGTATTGTGGTATATTGTTGGTATATGGTTGGTATATTTTTAGTATATATTAAGTATATGATCGGTATATTTACCGTTTATAATTGTATATGTTGATGTGGTGACTATGAGAAATGGATTAGTGATCATGGAAGGAATATTGGTGAAATATTATAATAATGACTTGTTGAGATGCAATTGCATGGAATGATATTGTGTTATATTGGAAATATGAGCATGGATGGAACAATGATGAAATATTGTTGTGATGATCTATTAATATGCAATTGCATTGAATTATATTATGTTGTGATTCACACAAAAGTGTGATATGTAAGGAAGGTGAGGAATGTGAGGATGTTTTATTATGAGATGGGCAAGCTGAGCCGGGCGTGTATCTACTGATGATGATATGTGAGATAGTGAGACTGAGCCAGGCGAATAGTCTCACTAAATGGCCATATAAATTAGATTATGATTGTAAGAAGGGCAAGCTGAGCTAGGCATATAGCTATCTAATATGTATGAAGTGAGACTGAGCCGGGCAGATAGTCTCAATAAATGGCCATTTGATTGATATTGAATTATGAAAAATATAGCCAATGAGGCTAAGTGTGAGGTATTTATGTGAGGATGAGTCCGGCTAGATATCAAACACTGAGAATGCTTTATGAACATATGAGTTCTTGAATTATGTGAATTTGGTTGTGAATACCAAATATATTGTTAAATGTGAGTATATGGTTATTAATGGGTATGGTTAAACATATGTACTTTGAATGTATGTTTTTGAATGAGATAATATATTAATAGGTGATGGAAGCTGTTTAAATTACGAATATAAATGCTTTAAGTTTGTGATTGATTGAGAATCATGTGTTGGTGAATGAGTTTGTGAGGTGTGGCATGTTTATGAAGTATTTTTAAGCTTGATTTGAGTTATATGCAAGTATGGGAAGGTTTACTATGCATTAAAATGGCTATAGTGAAGTTTTGGCCAAGTTTAAGCTGCTCACAGTCTACTCACGACTGTCAGGAAGCAACCGTGAGCACCCCATGCCATTTTGAATAGTGGACAGCCTCCTCCTTATGCACATTTTTGTCTTGGTATTTTTACTATAACTCGAGCTATAGAGCTCCAAATAGAGTATGGTTTGATGCTGGAAAAACTTTAAAGAGTCTTCTACAACTTTCCTATTTTGAGTTTGAGTTGATTCTATCATTAAGATGATCTAACAGAGCTTGACATTTTACTACTCATGACCATGATGACGCACATGTGAGGAGCCCAGCCTCCCCACTTGCTTCTTCTTTGTTTGGACTTATGCACTCAATGTAGTACCATTGGTATTAGAACTTCATGGTGATTATATGTAGAGGTAGTAGAGGTTTAGAAAACTATTTTATTATCTTTAGAATTTATTTTATGCATTATATATAATCCTTAATTAATTCATTTCTTATGAGTTTGCTATATATATACAATTGTATTAGTAGTTGCTTATTGAGTTGTAATCTCATCCCTTTGCGTTAAAGTTTTTTCAAGATTTGATTAGGATAAGCTAGAAGCTTGCATTGAAGTCTTAGGTGGGCTGAAATGAGTTTCGTATGATCGTCCTTTATCCTGCATATCATTGTGGCATTTTATATTGACATTGTGTGTCTTAGTTAATCATATGTAAACAATGTGTGGAATCATAGACTATGAATGGACATATGATTGCTTGTATATATATATATAAGTACTTTTGGAAAGATTTTCTTATACCACGTGATTTGGTGGTTTGTTACCACGTGTATGTGGTGATTATGGGTGTCACATTTAGTGGTATCAGAGTAGGGATTAGATTCCCTTAGGACATGAGAACATGATGCATTCATGACATATTACGCATATGTGTGTTACATATATCAGGATGGAAGGACACCAAACTCAACTCACCGGCCCTAAATGAGTTATTAGAGTTAATTTTTTGACAAATACATATGCATGCTTTATATGAGCTTAAATAAATTTCTATTTATAACCCTTCCATAGATGAATATTCTTGTATATTGGAGAATTTATTAAGGGTGAAAGCTATGAATCAAAGGCAAGTGGATAGCACCAATGATTAAAAATATAAGAGGATAAAAGAGCAAGATGCAAAGGTTTTCACGGGTACTGGTAATACCATTATAGCAGAGGAATGGCTACAAAATACGGAAGAAATTCTTAATCGAATTGATTGTATTGATGAGAAGAGAATCAGTTATGTTGTATCATTATACAAGCAAAACACTCTGAACTGGTGGAAAACAATATCAAAGGTGACATTAACATGGATAGATTTTTTGAGGTATTTATAGAGATATACATTTCAGATGAATATGTGAATAGAAAGAAGATTGAATTTCTACAGCTGAATCAAAATGCATTATTTGTGGTCGAGTATGAGAAACAGATTGTGAAATTATCAAAGTATGCTTTCTGAGGAGATAACCATTGAGGAGATGAAGCGGAAAAGAGATGAGAAAGAATGATACTTAAACCACACATAAATTTTATGGAGATTGCGCTATATGTTGCAAAAGTCATAAAGGAAGAGAAAACTTTGGAAGCTAAAAAGAAGAAAACTACATGTACATTTATTTATTTAATTCCAACTAGTAGTGATTTGTTTTCTAAAAACTCTAGTTATTAGCAAAGAGATTATGAAGAGCGTGCTATGTGACAGTTTAGTTAAGCAATGATGGAATTGAATAGTAAAAGATTTAGAAAATTTGATAGATAAAAAGGCATTGGTGGATTTGTGTGTGATACATTTATTCTAAAATATAACAGTTGTGGAAAAAGACATTCAGGTGAATGTTGGGGTCTTAAGTCAAGGGAATATTGTTACCATAGGGAACTAGATTACTTCATCAAAGAATGCCCAATAAAAGGGGACTGTTGGAAGATCTCAATTAATTGAACAATGTAGTATAAGAAAGGAAATGTTTTGAAATAGTGATAGACCCAGTAGAAGCGGAGAAAGTAAGGAAAGGGAAGTTAACACTTCACCAAATTAAACCTATTAGCCAACTTCAAAGGCAAGCCAGAGGATATGTCATTTCACAGCAAGAAGATCATACTATATCAAATAAAGATACAGGTACCTTTATTTTAATTACTTATGATGCATTTATGATGATAGATTTTATTTTTTAATTCGTGTGGTTATTTACGTGAGTTGGTACCACATATACATGGTACAAATGGATTGATTGGACATATATGTGTTTTTATGCTTGTTAGGATATTATTATATGATGATAGAATTATATACAAAACTAATAATTGGTATGAATTATGTGTGAACTTAACAGTTATGGAGTTAGAAGGAAGATTAATACTATTTTGAGAATAAAGTAGGTTTGGAACTGTTAGGATAATATAACTTATTATGTAAATGAATAGTTATACATATTCGGGAGCAGAGAAAAATAGAGATAATGGGTGAAGAAGAAACTGTACATGTTTGTTGATTTCAATGCAATTACATCATATGTGATTTGAAATAGGAAAGAAGCCTATTTAATTGATGTTAAAGATTTAATGAAGATTTATTCCGAGAAGAATGGGTGAATTAATAATTGTAGAATTTTCTAATGTATTCCAGATAAGTTATTAAAATTATTTCAGTTTTAGAAGGCAGATTCGAAATTAAATTATAACCAGGATTGCATCAGTATTAATTACTTTATGTAAAGTAGCATCATGGGAGCTAAAAGAAATAAAAGAGGATAAATTGATGAAGTGAATGATACACTATAGGGAAATTAATTTCGTTTATATAGAATGAAGATGATGATGAGAAATTATGTGTTGATTATGAATTATTGAATTAGTTATAGTTGTTTTATTTGATAATGCTTTTATTTATCAAATAAAGAAGAATATAGCAAGAATTTCTGAATAGTATTGCAGGGGAAGATAGTTGTATTTTATATTAGTAACAATAAATTGAGAGTGAGGAAATTATTTACCTTGAGAAGGAAAATTATAAGGGGAATGGATTGAAGTTGTTAACGAAGCTATAGAGGATAATATAAAGCAAACACTATTATTCTCGTGTTGTTGCGTCAATCGAAAATGGAAGTTATGTGTTTTATGTTAAGCTTCAAGGCATAGGACAGAATATATGTGAATACTAGAGAAAGAATAATAGTATATATATTCAGACAGTTATGATCTGGAACTCTTTTTTATTAAATATATTTGAGAGTTGGAAGATAGTAATTATGAGAAATTATAGAAGTTTAAAACATGTTTTCACCCAGAAAGAATTGAGCCAAAGTAATAAATATGTCATGAATTTCAAATTCTTATTATGGGTGGTTAACAATGAAAGTAATATGGAAGAGTTGATGTATGGAAATGGAATATCAGTCTTTGCAAAAAGTTACAACCACTAGCAGTATTAAAATAGATTCATAGTACCAGCTTCTGTAGGAAATCAGAGTTATAGGATTTATATACATAATTTTATAATAAATCAAATTGTAGATAAGGAATTGTATGTGATTAATAATGCTTGTTACCAAGTGACTATATTGTGGACTTGCTATTGCATGTGTGCTATCAATGATTAAAATTCATATGAATGTTATAGACTCATACGATAAGATGGAAATGTGTGAATTCTATTTGTTCATTATCTTTGTATGATTATGGTGGTATTGAAATTATGGTTGTAAGTGCATATATATTATGTACCTGAGTTGGTTCCTTGGATATAATGATGTTATGTTTATGAGTAAATATGGATATAATATGTGATTATATGTCGATTGGCTATGTGACTATCGACAACATGAAATGTTGATTATGTCGATTGGCTTTGTGACCATCGATAATGTGAAATATTGATAAGTGAATTGGCTAAGTGTCCATCGGTATGGCAAATAATACCAAACAATGATATTGAGATGTGAAAGTGTGAGTTCTTGCATTTATGTGAATTATTGCGAGATGTTATCCCTATTGTTGAGATGAATGCAAACATTATATGAAATATTGATATTTGAGATTCATGTGAAATGTACTCGACTGTTTATTGATTAGATTTATACTTTTCTAGTATGAAATTGATGACTGTGGGAGTTAGAGACCATGGAAAGCAAATGCACATATTTGGATATATATATATATATATATATAATCCTTTATATGTAAGTTGTTTGTGAATACTAAATGTATCACAAAATGTGACTATACGAATATTTAATGATGTGTTAATATATATATATTTTGAGCTTGTGTTTGTGAATGAATTAATAATGTTAAGTATGTCTTTGAAGTGTCTCTGAGTTGTTTTGAGCTTTATTTAAGTATCGGAAGTTGCATGGCTTTGAGAAGGCTGAAATAAGAATTTTAAGATTTTGACGGAAAGGAAATTTAGCTCGAGATACATGGGATAGTATGTAATTAGAGTGTGGTGGATAACTGAGCCCAATTGAGATTATTTATAGAAGTGTAGTTGTTTTTATTGTAGGATTGGCCCTACTATAGTAGGAAGATATCTATATTTTAGGGGAGGTTCTGCTGAATTTTTGATAGATTCCTTGTAAATTGTACTTTTGTCGTTAAATTCTTATGATAAAGCCTAGTGTGCAATGGATGAGTTATGATCTATGGGTTATGTTATAAAATATTGATGATAGTATGGGTATGCTACAAGTGGATTACTAATTTAATACCATGTGAGATTAATTTATGTATTCTGAATGTGAATGTCTATTATAACCAGTTGAGGAATAAAGAGATTCCAATAGTAATGGTGAAATAAAGTCACCATTCCCCTAAAGAAGCAACATGGTGAGTAGAAGAGTTAATGAAGCAAAAATATCCATGGTGAGTAGTAAATTTCAGGGACAAAATTTTTATTAAAGAGAGGAGAATTGTAATACCCATATTTTGGATGCATCAATCATGCATTATATTTTCATAACATATTGAATAGAGTTTTGGATTATATTTAAGTTTGGGTATGTGCATATTGGTAGAGAGATACCTATTTATGAGGAAAGTTGAGACTATTTTGTCACAATTGGAAGTTGTGGATTATTATGTAATAATCCAAGTTCATTAAGGGGGTGAAGGGATATTATGGAGATATTTGGTTATAATTATCTAGAACACTTATTATTTTATTCTTTGTTGAGATTTAGCATTTAATTAAGGGGGCACCTTGATATATACTTGGTGAATTGTGATTGGTGTAATTTATATATGGATGTGTGTGTGTATATGTGTTAGTTAGAGTGTAGAGAATTGTAGAGAGGAAGAAGAAGAAGGGTGATCTTGATTAGTTTTGGGAGAATTGATCTTGCTCTACCCATTTATCAATAATTTTGGGAAGCTTAAGGGGATCTATTAGCCATTGGAGCATTATTTAAGTAAGCTATGCATTTATTTTTGGTTAATTGAAGTTAGGTCTTGATGTGTGAAATTTGGGTTCTGTTTTCATGTTGCATTAGTCCTAGTATTTTTGTCATATCTTGAGTTGTAGAGCTCTGATTTGAGCAAGGTTGGATGCTCTGGAAACTACAACGTGTCTCCTACAACTTTTGTGCTTTGACCTTGAGCTGAAATTGCTATTAAGATGGTCTCCTTACTCTTGCTGTCAGCCTTGTTTTACCCGATTTTAATCAAAAATCCATAATAAATTCTATACATATCTGATTTGAGTGATTCTAATTGAAATTGTTAGTAGACTCATATTACTAGCTTCAGTATTATTTTTATTGTCATTGGACTTGTGTGTGGATTACTTGGATACATTAAATTTTGAGCTTTAAAGTGCATTTAGTGCATTTGGTTGCAAGAGTCATGGTTGTTATGTGAGATTGATATATGGTTATGTATAGGACTTGACAAAGGGAAGGAAGGCACTCATAAGTAGAAGAAGAACCATTTTTGAAGTTGGAAGCACTTTGAGGTAAGTAATTACTAATATATATTATGTACATATACTAAGCTCTTATGTATATGTTGTGTATTTCCTTTAATGGAATTGAATGAATGAATAGATTAGTGAATATGATGTCGAATGAATTTCTACCTTGTTGTATATTGTTAATGTAAGGATTGGTTACTAAATAATGATGTTGGCAAATGATGATATAGGTGTGTTGTGGTATACTGTTGGTATATGGTTCGTATACTTTTGGTATATATTAAGTATATGATCGGTATATTTACCATTTATAATTATATATATTGATGTGGTGACTATGAGAAATGGATTAGTGATCATGGATGAAATATTGGTGAAATATTGTAATAATGATTTGTTGAGATGCAATTGCATAGAATGATATTGTGTTATATTGGAAATATGAGCATGGATGGAACAATGATGAAATATTGTTGTGATGATTTATTAATATGCAATTGCAATAAATTATATTATGTTATGATTCACACGAAAGTATGATATGTGAGGAAGGTAAGGACTGTGAGGATGTGTAATTATGAGATGGACAAGCTGAGCTGGACGTATAGCTACCCATGATGATATGTGAGATAGTGAGACTAAACCAGGTGGATAGTCTCACTAAACGGCCATATAAATGAGATTATAATTTTGAGATGGGCAAGCTGAGCCGGGCGTATAGCTACCCAATATGTAACACCCGCCCTTTAGTACACGTGTGAGTGACATGCATATTGCATTTTATGCATAAGAATTGGTAGACTTTATTTAAGTTTAAGTATGGGTATAAATGTAGAGAGGGATTAAATTGGAAAGGTAATTTTGGAGTTAGATATTACAATTGAAAGTTGTGGGCTATTGTGTAATATGCTCATTTCTTTAGGGAGCCAATAAGTTATTGGGGTGTTATTTGTTGATATTATCAAATATTATTATTTTTTATTATTGTTATTTAGTTGATAATTATACCTTTAGTAAGTAATTATTATAGAATACTTTAGATGGGGGTAAGTGGCATTTTATGATTGGTGAGAGTGTGTGGGTGTATATGTAAGTGTGTGTTGTGTAGAGAAAGGAAGAAGAAGAAGAGAGTTTAAGAGTGATTTTTGGAGAATTTGATAGTTGATTCAAGGAAGCAATTCATTACCTTAGGAAGCCTTAAAGGGTCTTTTATGCATTGAAGCATCATTTGGTAAGTTTTCTTGTGTTTTTGTATTGGTTTGAGTTAAGCTTTTTTAGTTGTAATTTTCGGATTTTGCCTCTCTATTTTTCAGTCATTTTGTTCTTGCCATATCTTGTGTTTTACAACTCTGATTTTAACATAGTTTAATGATCTGGAAACCTCAGAGAGTCCTCTAGATTGCTTTTGTTTTGAACTTGGCCAAATTGTACTGTTAAGCTTGTCATATTAGGCCGGACATTTCAGTGCTCATAGTGATGCCCTGTTTTGTTCTGTTTTGGCCAAATGGATTCTAAAATCCATAATTAATTCCACACACATCCAAATTGAGTGATTTCAATTGGAATTTAATGTAGACTCAAAACCCTAGCTTTGGTAACAATTTGGGGGTTTTTGGAATTGTGTGTATGTGGTTTTACGTCATGTTAATTTTAGAGCATTTAGTGCATTTTGTCTATTTGATATGATTTGTAATAGTTATTTATTGGATTTGGTAAATATATTGTGTAGGAGTTAGAAGAGGAAGTGGAAACCCTACTCAATAGGGGGAGCTTTGCTTGATAGGGAGTTGAAAGCTTTTTGGTAAGTAATTGTTAGTACAATGCTTACATATAATAATTCTCATGTAACTATAGTTATTTGACTATGTTTGATTGCGTATGCCTTTATTTATGGTAAGGAAGATATGTGTGTTTAGTGTGTATATGGTTGATGAGAAGATTGTATTATTGGTTGTGAAGATGTTATAGTGTATTGTGGAATTGAGATTAATGTATGCCACTTGAGGTGGTATGGTTATATAAGTGTTGTTGTGAAAATGGATGTTGAATTGTAATGATGAAGTTCATATGCATAATGAATGAAATGTGAGGATTTTGAGAATGATGATTTGGTATACTTTTAGTATACTTTTGGTTTATTTTTGGTATAGGAACGGTTATTTTCCGTTTATAACTTGTTATGAGTAAGAGTATATATATATACTTGTGCATTTTGATTGATGTGAATGGTAAGGAATGTGTGTGATAGTAGAGACTGAGCTGGGTAGAGAGCCTCCATTAAATATGATACCTGAGACTGAGCTAGGTAGAGAGTCTCAGTAATGGCCATTTGATTGAGAATGAAATGTGAGGAATGTAGCCAATGTGGCTAAGTGTGAGAAAATTATGTAAGGAAAGACATATCAGGATATGTAACTTGCATAACATGCATTATTGCATTATGTGTGTATATAAGTGTTGAATATGGTTTTATTTGTGAGATTGATGAATTTTAAATGTGAAATTGGTGAATTATGATATTAATAGATGTTTGGTGTAGACTGGTCACTTTAAGGGCACGGCCATGTGCGGCCTATTTTTATAATTTCAGTATTTTGACCATAACTTAAGTTATAAAACTCCAAATGAGGCGTGGTTTAATGCTATATAACCTTTAAAGAGTCCTCTACAAGATCATATTTTTAGAATTGCTAGAATATATTTCTAAGATTCTCTAATTGAGCTTAACATTTTAGTGCTCATGTACGCCTTTGTTATTTGGACTCCCATGTGTAGTCTAAATGTTAAATTCTGGTATTTTGATGTGTTGCAATGTATTCTATATATTTTCCTTAATTAGTTCTTGAGAATAACTATATGTATGATTGTTTTAATAATTACTTATTGAGTCGCAAGCTCATTCTTTTGCAATTATGGTTTTCAGGTAGTAGATAGCCTAGCTTGAAGGATTGCTTTGATAGAAAGCTTGAAGCTTGGTCTTTTAGTGATATCAAGTGGGCAACAATATGCTTGATGTCGAATATCTCCATCCACATGAGCATATCATCATTTTGGCATTAAGAATTTTTGTAATGAGATTATGTATACTATTATATACATGTGTAATTTTATGTATAATGTACAAACTTATACTTTTATATATATAACTTATCTTTTATGAAATTTTTTTTAGCATTGCCATGTTTATGAAATATATTTGTATACTTGTATGTGGTACCTGGAGGGTGCTACATTAAGTGGTATCAGAGCGGGGATTAGATTTCCTTGGGATACAAAACATATTGCATTCATTACATCTTATGCATGAGTTTTTAGAAAACATAAAGTGATTTGCGTTGCATATCTTAGGATGGATGAACATCAAGGACTTCATGTTGACCCCGAAGAGTCGTCAGAGTCAGTTTATGGCCCTGGCCCTGCACAAGCTCAACCTATCGGTCCAAATAAATCACTAAAGTTACTTTATAAACAATACATATGTATACATTATCTGAGCTTGAATAATTTTTCATTTATAATTCTCCATAAGTTGAATACCATTATATTTTGAGATTTGATTAAATGAGTTGTACCCTTTTAAAATTACTAATGACATATTATATTAATGTGAATGCCTTGTGATCTTGGCAATGCTCATGTATAACCAATAATAGTATATTAGTGGTGCTCAGTTAAATATAATTATAGTGTGGTGGATAACTAAGCCCTAATTGGGATTTGTTTATAAAAGTGTAGTTGTTTTATTGCAGCATTTGCTCTACTTTAGTAGGGAGATATTTATATTTTAAGGGAGATTCTGCCAAATTTTTGGTAGATTCCTCATAAATTAAACTTTTGTCGTTAGGCTCTTATGATAAAGCCTTGTGTGTAATGGATGAATTATGATCTAGAAGTTGTGATATGCAATGTTGATGATGGTATGAGTATGATACGAGTGGTATACTAAATAAATACTATGTGAGGTTAATGTATGTATTATGAATGTGATAATGAACTGGTGATTATGGATAGAATATTATTTTAATGAATTATTGTGATGTAATGGCATTGAGTTATATTGTATCGTGATGTGTTGTGTTTGGTGAAACAAGTGAGGAAAATGATAATGTGTAAGGAAATGTATTGAGTGAAGATTGAGTCGGGCGGATAGTCTCATAAAATGGTTATATACATATGAAATTGTGGAATATGGGAAAAACATATACTATAGGATATAGAAGACTTAAAAATTAGGAAGGCACTAATATATTTATGGGCAGTGCATCATTTTCAATATGTAATAGTTGTGATAGATTCTATCCGAAAATTGTTAGGGTTTTAGACTTAATGTCTAATACTAGTGTAGTAAGCGGGGACATTTCTTTAGAGATTGATCAATGAAGAAAACTGTTCGAGATCTTATTTAATTAAACAAAGCAGTACAAGAAAGGAATTATTCCAAATCAGAAGTAAACCAAGCAAAAGCTAAGAGAGTAAGGAAAAAGGAATTGGTATTGTAACACAAAATTTGACTTGATGATCATTTGAATGAGTATGCATTACGTATAAATGGTATATTTGCATTATTAAGGACATGGTATATGTATTTCAATGCCTGCTGAAATGTTGTGATAGTAAATTTGGTGATGAGATTTTATTTCAAGATATTAGAATAACATGACTAATTTGTAGATTGCAATAGTTATTAAATTAGGAAGGAGAATAGTATTATTTTAGGAATTGATTAGATATGAAGCTGAAGTATCATTGTAGATTGGTTTGTAAATAAGGTGGTTACGGATATTTGAAGATAGAGAAGATAGAGACAGTGATTAAAAGAGAGATTTTGCATATTAGTTGGATTTCAGCTGTAATTATATAATCTGTGATTTAATATGAGCAAGAAGTTATTTAAATGATATTATGATTCAATGGAAGTTGATTCAAGAGTAATAAGTTAATTCGTAATGGAAGAAGTTTTTTTAAATTTGTGAGATTATTTTTAGAAACATATTTTGAATTCAGATTACTTCAAGGATGGCTTATAAATTGATGGCACCATACAAAATAATGACAAAAGAGTTAAAGAAGTATTTTAGTAAAGTGAGTCATTCACTATGGGAGTGTTATTTTGGCTTAACAAAGGAAGATGATGATATGAGATTATGTGGTGATGGTAAGTAAATAAAATTTGTACATGTTTATTTGATTTCAACTATAATTGTTTTCCATATAGTTTGAGATGGACATGAAGCTTATCTGATACTGTGGAATTGATAAAGATTAGTTCTAGAGTAACGGATGTACTTATAATCAGGGAACTTCCTAATTTGTTCTAGATGAAATATCGAAATTACTTTTGCACCGAAGAATAGGTCTGAAATGGAATTATTCCAAAGGCTATATCCATATCGATTTGTACACATCAATGGAATTTAAAGAATTTAAAAAGTAGTTTGTTAAAAGGAATAATTCATCATGAGGGGTATCAATTTAGTTTATAAGAGAAAAGGATAGTAGTATAAGGTTCGGTAATAATTATAAGCAATCGAACAATATCTTATGATGAATAATTATCAGTAATTGAGAATGATAGATTGCTTGATTAATTGAGAGATGCAATAGTATTTTTAAAAATAGATTTGGAACTGATATGTTGGAAATTTGGTATGATAAAACATTTTATTTTCAAGTATGGTATGCAAAATTGGAAATGGATGGTATGAATTTGTGATTATGTCATTTGAATTGATTAGTACACCAGATGAGCCTAAGTCATCAATGAGCAAGACTCTTCGATAATATTTGAATATTGAGGTGAAAAGTATTTGGTAAGTAGCTATTAGGTAGAATGAATGATATAGATTCATAATAATAACAAAGGAAGTATGTGAATTCTATTTGTTCATTATCTTTGTGTGATTATGAAATAGTAGATGAGTTATTATGGTGAGTAGATATCAAGCCCTTAAAAATTAAATTTGAGTATGTTAAGGTCTTGATTTCTAAACATTTAATATAATCTTTCCTTTGCTGATTTTGAGATTTTCAAATATCAACTTTGAACATGATTGCAAATGTATTATACTAGTTTTGCAAAGTTGAGCTTGAATTGTGAGAAGTACGCTGCTTGGGTTGCATTTTAAGTATAAAACTTTTTGTGATGCAACTATGATCTTTTAGCTTTCTAATTATTTAATTGTGATTGTTTAAAATGTTAATAATTGATTCTGAGTTGGTTTTTAAAAGCATATGTTTGGGCAGATTTATTTGTTGAATGAGTATTATTTATACTTACCATTATGGTACAGTTTTGATATATTGTTATTTCAATGTGAAAGAATTTTTCTAATGTCTTTGAGCAAATATTTTAGTATGAGAAATGATATTTGTTTCCATGAAAGACCTCTATGTAATGACATGATTTAAATGTGTTGTGAGTGAGATATGCACATATACTTGATTGTGGTTGTTAGTGTGCACTTGATAGCGGGGCACTTGATAACAGGTCAGTGAAGGGAGAAAGGTCGGACCATGCTAATGTAGTAGAAAGGTTAGTCTTCAAGTGAGCCCAAAGTAAGTGTGTTATTAATAGCTAGGGTGTAATCAGTGAGGTTACAGCCCTAGAGATGGTGTTTATTACAGGGACGGTTAATATTGTGGATTTATTTTGATACAGTTTGAATTTGATTGGATTGTCAATTGATATTATTTATTTATATATATTTGATGAAGTTTTTGATAATATTTTAAGGCCAATTGTTAGATAAGCATAATCTTTAGGATCTTTTGATGGCATGCAATATATATATATATATATATATATATATATATATATATATATAACGTCAATTTTTCATGTAAAATTGCTCACTTTGGGGAGAGTAAAATATTCATCCTTGCATGTCATGTTGTTATGAGTCTCAACTTATCAGGAGCACTA
>CATIWO010652270.1:0-22189 GCA_949673435.1 Macaranga tanarius
CAAAACCTTTGTTAGTGTATAATAGTTAAGTACTCTCCATATGATGTTGACAAGTGTTCACTCTGCTTGTTGGTTTAAAATTGTTGGCTCTTGCAGGCAGCAGCAGCGGAGTTTATACTTCACTTGAACATTTTGAGAGTGTGATATGGGTGCTTGTGTTTGAGTTTTATTGGACAACGGCTACTTCTTTCTGCACAACTTTCCATACCCACTTTCAAAAAAGTTGTCTTTAGTTCTGCTCATAAAATAATGGACAAAAGCTAAAGTTTTTTTTTTGATTTTTGTATTTCCCACCCTCTCTTGTGCTTCAAAATCCCATTATTATTGTTTTGTCATGGTAATTTTCGCACCATCATTAGATTCATTACATCCCACAGTCAATAACAACTCTACCCACTAAAATCTTTATCATTATTCTCACTTTTCTTGGTTTATTTCTTTATTCTCTAGCTTGGTTTGGTGGCATTCACCGTGCAGTGGCTTGCTGCACAAAAAAGAACACTTTATAGTTCTACCCAGAAAATAAAAAA
Source organism: Macaranga tanarius (assembly GCA_949673435.1). NCBI lineage: Eukaryota > Viridiplantae > Streptophyta > Magnoliopsida > Malpighiales > Euphorbiaceae > Macaranga > Macaranga tanarius. The sequence goes on from CATIWO010652270.1 coordinate 531, forward strand.
GCCTATTTTTGAAGGTGAAAATTTGAAATGAAAATGAGGGTGCTTGTTTTGGTTTCTTCTGTAATTTATGTAGTAACCCTTTTCAGTACTTCCTCTCTTGCTCTCACTGAAGATGGTAAGAATCCCCCATTTCATTTCATTTCTCTTTTTGAGCTGTTTGTTTAGCTGCTAAGTTGAAAAAGAAATGTGAGAAAAGAAATTAGCTTTGGGTGAGATGTGCTTATAATTGAATATTAACACATTTGAAAATTAGCATCTTGACAACCAACTGAAGGTTAAAGTTTCGATCTTTTTGCTTTGTTGATTTAAAATTTTTGATTTTGTAGGTCTTACATTGTTGGACATCAAGAGCTTATTGAATGACAGTAGAAATGTGCTAGGTAACTGGCAAGCTACTGATGAGTCTCCTTGCAAATGGACTGGTATTTCTTGCCATCCCCATGACCAAAGGGTTAGCTCAATGTATGTCAAATCCCATTTCTCATTTCTCCAAAATTTTCTCTTCTTTTTGGTCTATTTGGAGTTCTTTTTCTTAATAACTGGTTGATTTTTTTTCTATTGGGTTCTTCAGAAACCTTCCTTACATGCAACTGGAAGGGATTATATCTCCTAGCATTGGTAAACTCAGTAGACTTCAGAGGCTGTGAGTTCAATCCATGCCCATGTCTTCTTTCTTCCACCTCATAACTTACTAAGAAATGAGCTAAAGCATCTCTGATGATCTTTTTGTTTTTCCTTTTTTGTTTTTTTTGTTGGTTAAGCAGTGCACTTCACCAAAACAGTTTACATGGAATTATTCCTAATGAAATTACCAATTGTACTGAGCTTAGAGCAGTGTAAGTTATAATGGGGATTCCTCCTTTCAATGTTCCTTTTTATGCATCTTTGAGCAGTCATGAGAAGAATGTATTTCTTTTTCCTCAACTGTAATTGTCCTTGTCTAGGTACTTGAGGGCTAATTATCTTCAAGGAGGTATTCCATCAGATATTGGAAACCTTTCTCATCTCACTATACTGTAAGATCTCTAGTTCTCCTTTTGCTTGAATCTTTCAATGCAGCATTTTTTTAGTATTTTCAGTTTAGACATTAGACATGGTTTGGTTGGTTATTACTGAAACTGTCGCTGCTGCCCTTGTACATTTTTTTTTTAATTATCACCTGATAACTTTAGGGATTTGTCAAGCAATATGCTAAAAGGGGCTATACCTTCATCCATTGGACGTCTTACACGTTTGCACCACCTGTAAGTTCATTACTGTTGATTGTTGCCATTTTAAATTGGAAATCTTGAAGTTAGGATTTCAACTTGGTATTGTTTTCTCAGGAATTTGTCTACCAACTTTTTCTCTGGTGAAATTCCGGACTTTGGAGCTCTAAGCACTTTTGGGAACAATTCGTAAGTGGCTGCTACCTATTTTGAGTCTGATTATATTATAAGGCATTAATACTAGACTTTGGAGCTCTAAGCACTTTTTGATATGTAATGCTGATTGTCTGAACCATGCCAATTCAAAATTGCAATAGAATTATTGAAACAAATTGAGATATTATGCGTCTCTTACTTTTATGTGGAACTATTTGAAAGTGATGACAATGCCTTCTATGTTGTTTACTCAAGATTTTGATGTGTCCAGTTAATGTGTTTCACTTGTATTATGTTCATGACATTTATTATTTTAGTTATATGGGGCAAGAAAATGTTTTCAAACATATGCTTCAGTAATCTTTTGCCACCTTTCATATGTGTTCACAAATTCACATTTCTCTGAGCCTTGACTAAGTTCTGCTTGCTTGTGGTTAGGTTTATTGGAAACTTGGATCTTTGTGGTAGACAAGTGCACAAGCCATGTCGAACTTCAATGGGATTTCCTGCAGTGCTACCACATGCTGCGAGCGATGAAGCAGCAGGCAAGTTTGTTACTACATTTTCTTTAACAGTCAACTGTGCATAAGTTAATATTGGGGATTCCTGCAGTTCCTACAAAACGATCCCCTCATTACATCAAAGGTGTGCTGATTGGTGTAATGGCTACTATGGCCCTTACACTAGCAGTACTTCTTGCTTTCCTGTGGATTTGCTTGTTATCAAAGAAGGAAAGAGCTGCGAAGAAATACACAGAAGTCAAAAAGCAAGTTGATCAAGAAGCAAGTAAGCTCAATGTCTCTATAGACTCTAGCATGTTCTGTTCTCATCACTTTAAGATTAGTCATCACTAACATGATTTTTGACAGGCACAAAGCTTATTACTTTCCATGGTGACTTGCCGTATCCTTCATGTGAGATCATAGAAAAGCTAGAGTCTCTTGATGAGGAGGATGTTGTAGGGGCAGGAGGCTTTGGTACCGTATACCGGATGGTAATGAATGATTGTGGAACATTTGCTGTTAAAAGGATTGACAGGAGTCGAGAAGGATCTGATCAAGTGTTTGAGAGGGAGTTGGAGATTTTGGGTAGCATTAAGCACATCAATTTAGTAAATCTAAGAGGTTATTGCAGGCTTCCAACGACAAAGCTTCTTATATATGATTATCTGGCCAGGGGAAGTTTAGATGATATTTTACATGGTATGATCCATTTTTTAATGTCCTATACATTTGACTTGTGATGTTTTAGATAACTCTTAATGCAACAAGATAATCATTATTATTTTTATTATTGTTGCTCCTGCATGTGCTGTACCTGGAGAACTATGTGAACATAAAGAGCTCAATTATCATAGAAAGAGTACTAAATCTCACTTTTCTTTTTTCTGTGGCCTTGAATTTAGAGATATATAGAAGAGCACGCACTTGGGGAAGGGGGGAACTGATAGCCTATAGGAATACATGTCATATTCCAAAAAGCCTATATATCTTATCTGCAAATCTTTTGGCAGTTGTATTTTAGTTTATTGCTTTAGATATAGAAAAAAATTCATGTGACAAATGTAGGAGCACCTTGTGACGAGTGGTTTATCAATGATTTCCTTCAGATTTATTGAATTTGTGAGTCTTTATCCTTGTGGACTTGTTACTCTGTTCATGTTCCTAAATAAATGATGAAGATTATAACATTCTGCACCATACCACTCTGATATCTATAAAATGTTGCATATGCAGACATTCAGAAATTTATGATCTGACTTCTAACTATGGTCGTACTTTGGTTTCCAGAGCGTGGTCAGGAACAACCATTAAATTGGAGCACTCGTTTAAGAATAGCCTTAGGTTCTGCACGGGGGCTTGCATACTTGCACCATGACTGCAGCCCAAAGATAGTTCATCGTGACGTAAAATCCAGTAACATTCTCCTTGATGAAAATTTGGAGCCTCATGTCTCTGACTTTGGTCTTGCCAAACTTTTGGTGGATGAAGATGCCCATGTGACAACTGTTGTTGCTGGCACTTTCGGTTATTTGGCACCAGGTATGCGTGTTCATTTCTCAAGTGTTTCTGCTCAATCAAACTTTATGCTTTTAGCACTTTCTTTACTTAAATATAGAATTCTATAACTTGTTGAATGCTTGTTGATTGAAATCATTTACATTTCAAACAGAGTACCTGCAAAGTGGGAGAGCCACTGAGAAGTCGGATGTTTATAGCTTTGGAGTTCTCTTGCTAGAGCTGGTAACTGGGAAAAGGCCTACTGATCCAGCCTTTCTGAAGAGAGGCCTAAATGTTGTTGGTTGGGTAAGCATTCAGATGTTTTCTTTCTTTTATGTTTGCCTTGTTTGTTAAATTCCCCCGACTCCGAAGTTGTTGAGCTAATTTTATCAAAATCACAACACAAAAACAGGTCATATATGTGGGATGGGGCCTCTATTAAAGAAAACGAATTCTCATTTCACACCATTAACACTCACATCAACATTAGACTTCATTCTTCTTTCCACATACCATGCTTATCAGTTAGTGCTTGCTCTTACTCTAATGCCACACATCAAATGCCATGTATTACAAATGTTGTTCTTGGTCTTCCGCATATGGCAATGTTGAGAGATAATGATCTAGAGGACTTAACCTATGCATGCAGATGAACACTTTGTTGAGAGAAAATCGGTTGGAAGATGTGGTAGATAAAAGATGTACTGATGCAGATATGGAAACAGTGGAAGCAGTTCTTGAAATAGCAGCAAGATGCACAGATGCAAATCCTGACGATCGGCCAACAATGAACCAGACATTGCAGTTGTTAGAGCAAGAAGTCATGTCTCCCTGCCCAAGTGACTTCTACGAGTCACATTCAGATTATTCTTGAATGGCAGCAAGAATTCACTGATTGCCTCAGCTGCTATGTATACATCCAGCTAGATGTATTTGTTATAATTACATCCTCACAAAGTTTTGAGGTAAGCTTTCTCCCCCAAGTTTGTTTGGGGCCTGTAAATGTTGGATTTCCATTTTGGTTTGCAATTTGTTGAATTTGAGATTATTTCTTCCTTAGAGAATCTCCTTCAGAACTCAGCATGAATCATGCACCTGCAGGAAGTTGCATAACGATTCTTTTCACTGAATGTTTAGTCAACAAAATTCATCTCCTGTAGTTTTTTTTTTAAAAAGAAAACAAATCTCATTAAGAAAAATATATTGAAAAGTTTTGCTACAAATTGGACGCAGAAAAGAAAAATAGATTAGCCATCACCAACATTGATATTCACATATTTAGTACATAAATTCAAATTGATAAATTTTTATTTAAAAGGAAAGTCTGATATTTTATTTTATATGTTGATTTATGGATAAATATCAATGAATTTTTTTTTGCACTAAAGATATGAATGAATTCTCAAACAGATGTCTAGTTGTAATAAATTCCAGTAACTTCAACCAACTTTGAAAGGCTAAGGAAGGGACCTTTGTGTTTCAATACTTTGTAAAATCGTAATTACTAATTGCTATTACTTAATTTTTGCTTAGCTTAAGGACATTTGCTAAGCAAGGAAAGTGTTTAAGACCTACAGATTCCAACAAAATGAAAGACAGTTCCGTAAGATGAATATGCAGAGAAAATAAATGATGCACAACAGCACGAACCTGCACATTCATCCTGATACATAGCACTTACAAAAATACACAAACAAATATTTTATTTTAAATGATATAAGATCAACACAGAAGTGAATAAGAATAGCGGTTGCATCTATTGAACTTTAGCTAAAACAACAAGATTTGCTGGCCCTGCAGGAAAACAATTGTTGTGAAAGTATATATACCAAGTTAAACGAGTCTAAATCCACTATATAGGCTCTAATGTGACTTTTTTCAAGGGGTATCTCCATAGTAGTAAGCAGTGCCAACCATAAGTGCCACTGTAGCTCCTTAGCTTTCATTAAAAGTTGACCCAAATGAGAATTTCTTTGCCTGAAACTGATTCCTGCTGTCATGAATGTAACTGTAATGTTTAAATACATCAGTTAAACACAAACCTGCTTTAATATCATAGAATTGCCTGCCACAAGATGATAACACCATGGAACTTATAATTGTCAAGCTTATAAAGGATTCCACATGTAGCTTGAAAAAATAAATGTATGAAACAGGATCATACAGCAGTACAAACTGTCAACCTTCTACACTCCAAAAATTGTTCCAGAGACAGACCAAGCATGTGAAACTTAGCAGCTTCTCAACAGATTTATTTTGTAAATACACCAAGTCCCAAATCATAACTGTGACAATTGTTACAACTAGAAAGTGTTACCCTTACTTGAAGCCCTTAGTTGCAACCCTTAAAAAGCCTAAATAAACTATTCCATTGCTACCTAAAATCTACATCACTTTAAGACTTCAACGCTACACACAACTTAGTGAATGTGACCTGACATTGTTCTGCAATTCACAAAAGAAAAACAAAAAAAAACATAATTTTTTCTTCCATAGGAAATTAATGACCAGAAAAAAAAAACTCTAAATGTGGTTCAATTCCAATGGAATCTACGAATCTTCTTGATTCATCAATCAATATTTTAAAATTATGTGCACACCCTATTGTCTTGTAGGCTGTTTACTATCAAACGTTTGTTCATACAAATATATTTTAAAAAAAACAGAGAGAACCATTTGCAGCAACCATTCCACAAGCATATGTATCTCTAGCACTAAATCATACTCAAAGGCGCAACAATTTCATCAGAATTTCTCTAATTAACAGCAAAAAGGAAAAAAGAAGTCCTAAATGAAAAACACCCAAAAAACAAAACCCACAAACACCAAAACATCACATAGCAACAAAATCGAAGAACAAGAATAAAGCTTCAATCAAAAAAGAAAATGAGTATTACTAACTGGGACCAGAGGGTTCCTGACTTTCTCATATATAATCTTTTACAAATATTTCAACGTTACAAGAACCAATACAAAATTAAAGCTAATGATGTGGTAATTTATCATATATAATAATTGTTTGTTCTAATTATCTAGCTAGACTTACATATATAATGCTCAACGGGTAATCTACGCCACATTTTATGTGAATGTTTTATCCACTCCGGATGATATGTCGTCTCCCTCTTCGCCTTCTTCAGTGGTTGATGCCTAGGATCATGGTCTTCTGGTTCTATTGGATTCATTGTTACCACATGTGTGACTGAGGGATCATTCTCTGAAACACAAATTGCTCCCATCTTTTCCGCAATTTCTGAAAGACGACCAAGTTTCTCCTTTCGTGTCAAATGGTTACTTCTTAAAGCCAGTTTGCAGCCCTGAAGAATCTCGCCCTGAATTTTCCTCATCACATCCCTGACATCTCTACTAGCGAGCTCCTTGTCAAGTTCAGGATCAAAAACTCTACTGTGGATCGTCCTCAGGATTTCTAAATACGATTGCATTATGATTGCATTCTCATCAACTTGGTTCTCAGCGAAAGACTCAGAATAATACCTCTTCCCACTAATGCTCAAAGCAAAAAACTTGTATTTAAAAACCTGAATCAGATTGTCTTTGTTCACAGGCCACACACTCTTCCTGTCATCAAGAATCACAATTGCCCTTTCTTGCCCCATAACCACATCAAGTTTCTTTTCACCTAATGATGTGCTGTCCAATCGTGATATTAATCTTGAACCGAAGTAGGTACCATCAGGATCAAGGAAACTCACAACTATTCTTGCATATTCTTTATTAGATTTAGTGTACACATACATCTCAAACATTGCACTAGCTTCTTTCAGGAAGTCACGAACAAAGGGCCTCAACTTGACAAAGAGAGTATAGGAGTATCCCAAGTCCACTTTAAAAACATCTTGCAATGAGTCAATAAGATCCTCCAAATATTTCTCTTCAGGTGTTAGATTTATTGTTGAATGAAGAAGTGTCTCGTCCAAATCAAGAACAAGTATCATCTTCTTGTTGCTCAAAACATCATTCGTCATGACATCACGCACCCGATCAGCTTCAGTTTCACTTAACCTCAAACCAGGATTCATGTAATCCAGTTTCAGGCCATGCAAATTGGACACTTCCTCCCCACAAATAGTGCAAATTAAGTTCATGCAAACTGGATGTGAACATGCATTAGAAGACTCATAATTGTTTTGGTCACCGTTACAATTTGACCATTGAATTCCATTGAAGCCAACTAAACCGTTGCCACCAGACATTCTTTGTTAGTGAATTGCCTAAAGTAACAGCTATCAAATAATTTTCTGTCGCTTAGAACTAACTATCAAGAAATTTTCCTTTGTGGGGAAGATGTGGAAATATATATAATACACAAAAGCCACTCGAAAACCACATCCCACTTTCACTAGGATTCTGAATTTCCAAGGGAAATATATATATACGTTTTCTTAGTATGCATATTTCCTTCCTAATTTCAAAAGGAATTGGGTTTCTTGGAAGGCAAGAATCCTTGTTAATTTTTGATTTCTGTTTAATAGCTGGGAGATATAGACAACAATAAAATCTTGTTTAACCTCGGGTTATAAATAAGTCAAATTTAAGTTTAACCGAAACTCATAATTTAAACTGTCACTAGTTAAATAACTAATACATGATATATATAATTTTATCTATAACTTATATGTATAAATATTTTATTTTTATGTTTATTAATACATAAACATAAAAATAATTTAATCGCTTTAATTATTAGTTTGGTCCTCTTAGACTGTACTGATTTATCTGGATCATGATCGCTGATTCAGCTAGTATTATAATGGATTTTAATATTTTACATGTGTGCGTTATTATGAATTCATAGGGTATTTGACAAAATTCATTTTCAGAAACAAAAATAACATTAATTAATTGATGAAATAAGTAGTCCTATGATTTGTTGCAAATCTGTAAGTATACCGAATCGACAAGTATTATAATATAGATATCGTCCCACAGAGATTATAATTTATCCACGCTAATTGTTTAAGGCTATCAAATCGAGTGTCTTACTTAATATAACTAATAAACTAAATTGTTAATAAAAAATTAATTGCAAAATTAATCAAACATTTAATTACTAGTCATAGAATTAATTCACCTCACGCTAATTAATTATTCCCCTTTCTTAATTCAATAATCTATGCAAATTTTGGGCATGTATCTGACCGTGTATTATTCTACCTAAAATATTACGGTAAAACACGGGTGCAGACATGGGCGTGTCTTCGGCTGTGTATCATATCGCCTAAAAATATATAGTTAAACACAGGGCACTACATGGGTATGTGGGTAACCGTGTACCTTATTGGTTTGAAATACATACTTGAATATGGGTAGAGACATGGGTGTGTATCTGACCGTATCTGTACATCATGTGCCTTTTTCCTTCATTTTCTCAACTCTTTTCATCCCATTCATTGGCTATCCTATAAACAAAAATAAAAATACTCAAATAAAAGAAAAATTACTTATAAAAATGAAATACCAAATTAAAAACACATGAAAATTAAAACTAAATTGGGTTGCCTCCCAATAAATGCTAATTTAAGGTTAAGGTCAAGGTCTTTAGCTTGATTTAATTTCCATCAAAGCTAGGTGAGATGAGAGTTGGCATCAAAGGAAAGAACTTCCTTATTCTTTGCCTATAAACCTCCAAAATAAGGTTTACATTGCTGCCCATTAACCTTGAAACGCTCGCCTTTCCTATTTTCAAGCTCAATAGCACTATGAGGGAAAGTTCAAACCACCTTGAAGGTCCACTCCATCTAAACTTCAATTTTCCTGGAAATAAACGTAGTCGTGAGTTAAATAACAATATCACCAATTTAAAAATTCTTTTTCAGAATTTGCGATAATGTCACTTCTTTGTTTTCTCTTTAAAGAATTTGATATTCTCATAAGCTTGAAGGTGAATTTCATCGAGTTCATTAAGTTGCAAAAGCCTTTTCTCTCCAGCGGATTTCAAATTGAAGTTTAGTGTCTTGATAGCCCAATATGCACGATGTTCAAATTCGATAGGTAAATGACATGCCTTCCCAAATACCAACCTAAATGGCAACATGCCAATTGGTATTTTGAATGCTGCTCTATATGCCTACAATGTGTCATCTAATTTTGCAGCCCAATCTTTCTTTAAACTTCTAATCATATTGTTTAGAATCTTCTTAAGCTCACTATTAGTTACCTCCACTTTTCCACTTGTTTGAGGATGATAGGGTGTTGCAACTTTATGATGCACACCATATTTTCTCAGAAGGGACTCAAACTGATGATTATAAAAATACGACCCCCATCACTAATAATAGCTCATGGTATACCAAATCTTATGAATATTTTTTTTTAGAAATTTTACCACTACCTTTGCATCATTAATGGGTGTTGCTAAAGCTTTTGCACATTTAGAATCATAATCTACTCTTACAAGGATGTATTGGTTACCATAAGAAGAGGAAAAGGGTCCCATAAAGTCTATACCATATACGTTAAAACGTTCGACTTCTAGAATTAAAGTGAGAGGCAATTCCTGTCATTTTGAGATATTTTCAATATGTTGACAACGATCATAATGAAGGATAAATTCCCTAGTATCCTTAAATAGTGTTGGTCAAAAGAAACCACTCTCTAATACCTTAGCGCTTGTTTTTGATGCTCCATAATGCCCTCCATACATCGAATCATGACAATGAGTTAAAACATCAAAGACTTCTGAATTCGGAATGCATCTTCTAATCATCCCATCTTCATAAATTTTATAAAGAAAAGGCTCTTCCGAAAAGTAGTGTTGTACCTCTAACAGAAACCTCTTCTTTTGTTAGTATGATATGTCCTCCAGTAGCACACCACTAACCAAATAATTGGTAATGTCAGTGTACTAAGGAGTTGCTATATGGTGCAGCGCCAAAAGGAACTCATCCAGAAAACTAGCTTCAATGGTCTGTGTTGCACTCTTGTTTGGTAAAAACTCTGTAAGTATACAGAATCGATAAGTAGTAATAAAGATATCGTTCCCTCAGAGATTTCAACCTATTCACCTATTAATCTATCTCTAATTATGATGATCAAATCAACTATAACCAATTAAAACTTAAATGAAAATATAAATCCTAATTTTGAAATCAATTAACTAAATCTAAAATAACCATTAGGAAACTAATTCATCTCACACTCATTAGTCAATTTTTGTCCCTTAATTTAATTATTCATACAAATCCTGAGTTATCTAATGTTGTAATTACCTCTCTTAAGGCTAATTAACTTACTTTATAATCTTTAATCAAGATCATGCATTCCAATTCTCATTGCAATTACAAACCCTAATTAATTAAATCACAAAGTTTAATCTCAACTCTTATGAAATTAAATCAATTCAATTTATCTCTAACATGGAATCAACTCAATTTATATTTATAGTTCCATCAAAACTATCATCTCTCAATGCATAATCTCAATTGCAATCATGTTAATGTTGGCTAAACACAAACAAGTATTAAACTCAATAAACACAATTTTACATGAATAAAGAATTTGTTGGAAAGAAAAATTAACTAATTCATATTCAGATCCTTAATCCCCTAATGAATAAAAATCGAGCCTAACATAATGAAACTAAATTCTGAAAATAAGTAAAAGAAATCAATCACCAATTACAAGAATTAAAAAGAAGAAAAGAAAATCAATCTCTTGATATTTTGAATCTTCAATCTCCAATCTTGATCCTCAATAATGCCCTCAGGGTCCTCCTTTTTCTGTTAAAAGTCCTTAAATATGTGTTCTCTTATTCCTTTTATAGTCTTCCTCCAATTCCCCCCAGATTAGCATCAAAAGAAATCAATTTAATCCTAACTCTTCTGCATATACGGCCATGTTCAATTTATACACGCCCGTGTCTCTCTCATATACAATATCTGGGCACCTACACGGCCATGTCTCTAGCTGTGTCTTAGATGAATAAATTTGGCAGCGAAGTATATGGCCTAAAATACGGGCGTGTACCGACCCGTGTTTAGGGTAACAATATCCTCCAGAATACTACACGGCTTAGCATATGGTCATGCCTTCAACCGTGTCTAGTAGGCTCTTTTAGTTTAGAACACTACGTACACGGGCAGGCACATGACCATGTCTTTGCCTATGTTGACCAAGACTTCAAAAATCAACTCCTAATGCTCCAAAACTTTGACTAATCCATATCAAACCTTGATTTATGACCTACAAACATAAAATAAGTGTAAATGCCCTATCTAAATACAAATTAATACAATTATACCTAAAATTAACATAAATTACCTACCTAAAATATAACAAAATATACACTAATCAACTCTCATCTTCTTTTTTTAGTCCTGATAAATGGTCAGCCACCAAAATTTTCAAACCTTTCTTATCCTTAATTTTAAGGTCAAATTCTTGCAACAATAACACCCATCTTATAAGTCATAGTTTGGCATCCTTCTTGGCAAGCAGATGTCGAATGGCTGAATGGCTGAATGGTCAATGTAGATGATAGTCTTCGAACCAAGGAGGTAGGAATAAAATTTATCTACAGTAAAAACCACCACCAACATCTCCTTCTCTGTAATGGTGTAGTTGAGTTGAGCTTCTGTCAATGTTCGATTGGAATAGTAGATCACGTGTAGTCAATTCTCCTTCCTTTGCCCCAAGATAACTCTAATAGCATAGTCACTTGCATCGCATATTATCTCAAATAGTAGAGACCAATCCGGTGGTGTAATGATGGTTGCCGACACCAATGCTTTCTTTAACCTATCAAAAGTACTCAAATACACATCATCAAAGATAAAAGGCGCGTCTTTAATTAACAAATTAGTTAAAGGTTTTGCAATTAACAAAAAATCCTTAATAAAGTGTCGATAAAAACCGACATGCCCTAAAAAATCTCTAACTCTTTTAAGTGATGTAGGTGGTGGCAATTTCTCAATGATCTCTATTTTAGCTCGATCCACTTTGATTCCTTTGCTGAAAATTTTGTGCCCTAAGACTATCCCTTTTTTTTACTATAAAATGGCATTTCTCCCAATTGAGTACAAGGTTAGTATTTTCACAACGCTTTAAAACCCTATCAAGGTTAACTAAACACAAATCGAAAAAATTACCAAAAATAGAGAAATTATCCATAAAAACCTCCATAATGTCCTTGATTAAGTTAGAAAATATTTTCATTATACAACGTTGAAAAGTGGCGGGTATATTACATAACCCAAAAGGCATGCACCTATATGCAAAAGTGCCATAAGGGCATGTAAAAATGGTTTTCTCTTGGTCCTCGGGGTATATAAAAATCTGGTTATAACTCGAGTATTCATCAAGAAAATAATAATATACATGACCCGTTATTCTCTATAACATTTGATTAATAAATGAAAGGGGAAAATGGTCATTCCTAGTGGCATTATTTAACTTTCTATAATCGATACATACTCTTGAGCCATCTACCACTCTCTTACAAATTAATTCTCCCTCATCATTATCTACCACAGTTATTATACTCTTCTTCGATATATATTACACCGAGCTAACCTACTCACTATCGAAAATAGGATAAATAATTCCTGTATTTAATAGTTTTACTATCTCCTACTTCACTATTTCCTTTATGTTTAGATTTAACCTCCTTTGTCTCTCAGCTATAGGTTTATGCCCATCCTCCATATGAATTATATGCATGATAATAGAGGGACTAATTCCCTTTATGTCTAAAATATACCACCCTAATGCTCGAACTCTTCTCCTCACTACCTCACACACCCTCATCTCTTGCTCAATACTTAATTTTATTAGAAATTATGATGGGTAGTATGTTATTCTCACCCAAAAATGCATATCTTAAGGAATAAGGTAATGGTTTAAGTTCTAGTTTAGGTGGTTTTTCAATGGATGGAGGTGTAGGATTATCACTTTTATCAAAGAGCTCAAGTTTGGTGAATGTGTTTCCATGATCTACCTCATCTTTTAAGTCAATAGCTTTCCACTCCTCATCATCACTCCCATAATGTGAAAAATTCACCTTTTCTACACATTAATCTATTAACACAATTTTCATACATGCCTCATCATTTAAAGGATATTTCATGAGTTTAGATATGACAAACTCTACACTCTTATTCCCAACCCTTAAAGTTAATTTACCTTCATGCACGTCAATTAAAGCTCTCTTGGTGTTAAGGAAAGGATGACCCAAAATCAATGGACAAGTTCTGTCCTTCTCAAAATCTAAAACAACAAAATTAACAAGAAAAATAAACTTGTCTACCTTAACTGGCACATCCTCTACTACTCTATGAGGCTTTTTAATTGAGTGATCAGCCAATTGAAGAGTCATGTTGGTCTCTTTGATATCTTCAAGTATAAATTTCTTGAAAATAGATAAAGGCATTAAATTAATGCTAGCACCTAAATCACAAAAACATCTAGAAAACTCATTAGTCCTAATAATATAAAGAATAGTGAAACTCCCTAGATCCTTCAATTTAGTAGGTAATTTTTTGGAGATGATAGAGGTACATGTCTCTCCCAATGGCACTGTTTTATTGCTATCCTAAGTACGCTTGTTGGTGATGATTTTCTTTAAGAACTTGGTATATTTGGGCATTTAAACTAATGCTTCCACCAATGGGATATTAATTTGAAGTTTCTTGAAAATCTCTAGAAATTTGGTAAATTGCTCTTCATCCTTTTATTTTCTCAATCGTTAGGGAAAAGGGATTTTAGGTGCAAGTGGTGGAGATGAGCCTTGTACCTTATCATTTTTGCTCTCTACAACATTCTTTTTAGTTATATCCTCCACCATCACATATTAATCATCATCCTCATTTGTCTTAACTTTAATATCCATCTCAGCCATAGAATTCAGCTTCTTACCACTTTGTAAAGTGATGGCCTTCACGTCTCTTGAATTTATTTTAGTATTGCTCAAAAGATTTCCTTGCCCACGTATTCATATTACATTTACAAGTTACCCCAACTAAACTTCAATATTATGAACAGAAGAGGAATGATTCTTTGTAAGTTGGTTAAATTTAGCCTCCATCCTCTTTTAATTCTCATCTTAGCTCGTTAGTTTGGTAATAATGGCATCTAAAAATTTATCTAATTTGTTCTCTACCGAAGTCATCCTATTTTGTTGTGGATGATGGAATCCTGGAGGACCTTGATTTTTTTCCATATTATTATTGTTGGAGAAATTAGGTGCAGCCATATTATTATTATTACTCCACGAGAAGTTTGAACGATTTTGACACCCTGGGTTGTATGTGTTAGAGTAAGAATTATTGGCTTGCCTTCCTAGAAATTGATTTCCTGCATAATTAGCTAATTTAATAAAGTTCTCTCCATAATTTCCTGCATTACATAAAATAATCTCATCATTCACATTATCTAATAAATTACATTACTCACCTTTGAATTGTGCAGGGGCCAAGTTAGTTTTGTGCGTAAGGTTTCCAACTTGTTTGAAAAGTGTAGAGATTTGAGCTTAAAGAGTTGTAACACTATCCGCTTTGAATTTGCCTATTACTTTAGGTGGATTAGCTCGTTCTGAGGGCCATAAAAAATTGTCAAACGCCATCCTTTCTAAAATTATTGTTGCCTCATCTACTATCTTTCTCATTAATGAACCACCAGCCTTAGAATCAATAGAATCATGAGTTGATGTAGTGACTCCATTATAAAAGATCTGAATGACCACATCTTTAGGTAAAGCATGATGTGGACAGCTCCTTTGCAAATTTAAAAACCTCTCCTATGCTTTGCTTATCAATTTATTGTCAAATTGCTGAAGTGAGGTGATTTCCTTAACAACCTTTGCCATTTTAGGAGGAAAATATTTAGCAATGAAAGCCTTGGAAAGATCATCCCATATTGTGAAAGAACTAGGTGTTTGTGATTTCAACCACATTTTTACCTTATCCTTCAACGTGAAAGGAAATAAACGTAACTTTAATGCATCCTCGTCACTCCATTGGATTTAAATATGTCACAAATTTTTAAAAATTCAGCAATATGGTCGTTAAGGTCTTCATTAGTTAAACTATAAAACTGAATCGTAAACTGAAGCATTTGCAACAAAGCCGACTTATTCTTAAAATTATTCACATTAATGCTTGGCCTAGCAATACTGTGTTGAGTTACTCCTAAACTTGGCATGGATGTATCTAGAAGGATTTTGTTATCAGCTTATGCATCATTCTTATCGTCAACCATTGTGCTTGCTCTTTCCTTTGCTTGCTTTCGAATTGACTTTTCAAATTTAGTAGCTTTTGAATTGACTTTTCAAATTTAGTAGCTTTCGAATTGACTTTTCAAATTTAGTAAGCTCTGGTATGTATGAGAGTCCTTTTGTAATACCCACTTTCTAGAATACGTATTCCTATCTTATGCATTGCATTTTACATATAGTATAAATAGTGGACTCAATTTAAGTTTGGAAATATATATGAATTGTAAAAAAGGACCTAATTGCAAAAAAAGTTAGGATTTAATTGTTACAATAGAAAGTTAGGAGTTTCTATGTAATAATCCCATTTCATTAAGGGGGTAAAGGGATATTATGGTGATAAATTTCTATAATTATCTAAATATTTTGTTCCTTAATTAATACCATGCATTAATTTAAGGGGACACCTAAGTGCACATATGGAAGCTTGTGATTGGTTGCATGTGTGTGTGTGTGTGTGTGTGTGTGAGGGTGTGTATATATATAGTGTTGTAGAGAAATTGGAGAAAGAAGAGAAGAAGAGTGAATTTTTGGAGAGGTTTTGGGAGATTTTGATCTTGCACTTATTATCAAACAATAGTTTTGGGAAGCTCTAGGAGGTCTATAAGTAATTGGAGCACCGATTGATAAGCTATGCATGTATTTTTGTTAATTGGAGTTAAGTTTTGATTGTTGAAAATTCGTGCTCTGTTTTCCTTTTTCATCAGTTTTAGGTTTTTTCCTATAACTTAAGTTGTAGAGCTCCACATTGAGCAAGGTTGAATGCTATGAAAACTTCAGAGAGCTCTCTACAACTTTTATGTTTTGGGTTTGAACTGAATCTATTGTTAGGATGGTCTAACATGATTCGATATTTTAGTACTCATGCTGATGACCCTATTTTACCTGATTTTGTTTAATAATTTATAGATAATTCTATACATGTATGAATTAAGTAATTCCAATTGTAATTGATAGTAGACTCATAATTCTTACATAAGTAGAAAAATCATGGTTATTGGACTTGTATGTGCATCATTTAGATATATCCAACTTTGGGCATTAAGTTGCATCTAGTTGAGTTTGGGTGCAAGTACAATGTTGGTTATATGAGATTGATGTATGATCAAATGTAGAAGTTGATAAAGGGAAAGAGGGCACCAATAATTAGAAGAAATACCTTTATTGAAGTTGGAGGTAGGGGTGGCCACAGTTCATGAATACAGTTCAACCTAAGGTGGAATCGAACCGGAACCGTCCTAACCCCAGTTTTGGTCAGGTTCCAAACCGGCCAGTTTTGGTTCACGGTTTTAGTTTTGTCGGTTCAATTTTTTACGTACTTTAAAAAAGTTGTAGTATTTTAGAAAATAAAATATATCACGAGTAAGAGAAAATTATGTAGAATTTTATAAGAAGTTGTGACTTGCATTTTTTGAATTTTTGACATAAATTTTTTTTCATAAATTGAACTAGAACCGACCGGTTCAGAACCTGAATCGGCCGGTTCTGAATCGGAACCGCCGGTTCATGGTTCCAGAAGGAGTAGAACCGGCCCTGAACCGGTCCCTCTCTCGGTTTAGTCTGGTTCCGGATTTGACCGGTCCAGTTCCGGTTTGGTTCCAAGATGAAACCAGCCCGTGGCCACCCCTGGTTGGAGGCACTTAAAGGTAAGTAATTACTAATATATGTTATATACATATGCTAAACTTTTATGTATATGATAGTGTATTTCATTTAATGAAAATGTGTGAGTTTATGGATTAGTGAATATGATGTGAAATGAGATTCTACCCTTTTGTATATGGGAAATGTGAGGATTTGTTAACAAGTGATTATATGTATGCTTTATGTGTGGAATTTGATGGATATTATAATGGTGTGTATGGAATGTTATGAATATGAGAATAGAGTAGTGATTATGGATGGAATATTGGTGAAATATTATTATGGTGACTTATTAAGATGCAATTGCATTTAGTTATATTGTATTATGTTGTGTTGTGTTTCACAAGAGGGTGAAACATGTGAGAAAATGATGACATGTGAGATTGTGTGTTAAGTGAAGACTGAGCCGGACGGATAGTCTTCACTAATTGTATGTGATGGGTAAGTTGAGTTGGGCGGATAGCTACCCATGATTGATATGTGTGAAGTGAGATTGAGTCGGGCGAATAGTCTCACTAACTGGCCATTTAAATTATAAGTTGAGAACTTATATATGAGAAATATAGCCAATGTGGCTAAGTGGGAGGTAATTATGTGAGGATGATTCCGACCGGATACTAAATGGTGTGTTGATATGTATGTATCTTGAATTTATGCTTGAGAATGGAGAATAATGTATGAATGTGTATGAATATGTATGAATGTGTTATTGAGATTATGAATAATGAAAGTGTGAATATAGATACTTGAACTTGTGATTAATTGAGTATCATGTAATTGTGAATGCGTTTGTGATGTTTAAGGTAGGTTAAAGTGCGAGTTGGTCTCCTCCCGTAGTCTAAAATGGAAGTGGCTGTAGCAGGAATCAGATACTAGCGATCGCCAGTCCCTACTCGCAGGCTGAACCACTGGCACCACTGGTGATCGCCAATGACTGGCTATCACCAGTCCTACAAGGCAGACTGGTTAATTGGCGATCGCCAGTGGCTGGCGAGCGCCAGGCCCTGGGCGCAGCCTGAAGACGTTTTTATTTTCTTTTGACCCTAAATTGATCTTAGTTTCTCATAATGACTTAGACTTTCAAGTCTACATTAATGATATGCTTTTAAGTGATATTTTAAATGTGAATGTTAAATCATTATACACTTTGTGTGTAAATTAGTTTAATGTTACCTTAATTAGTTCCTAAGAAGTAATTTATACATCATTGTATTAGTGGTTACTTACTGAGTCGCAAGCTCACCCCTTTGCCTCTATATTTTTCAGGACTTGATTAGATAAAGCTAGAAGTTTGAATTGGAGTTTTAGGTGGGCCGAGACGAGTTTGGTGCAACCGACCTTCATCCTTAGTATCACTTTGACATTTTATAATGGCATCATGTATATAACTCAGTCAGGTGTAATGCATATATTGAATGATAGACAATGTATGTATACAAGAGGTTATCTATATTAATATATATGCATTTGTGAAAAATTTTCTTGTGCCACTCGTATGGTCTTAATTGTGACCACGTATTTGGTTGTGTTTGTGTGTGTTACATTAGATATTTTTTTTATGTAAAAGAATAACAACTATAATTAATAAAAGATTAGACATTTTTTTACGTAAAAGAATAAAGATTTACAATTATATAATTTGTAATTTTAAAAAACTAAAAAATATGTGTGAAAATAAATAGGTGAAGTGAAAAAATCCTCACCCAAAAGAAAAATATATATCTTTATATTATAAATTCAATTGTTGGTTTGGGTCATTGGGTGTATTACACTCGGTATGAAAAAATTTTCCCTATTTATAAGGCTTTTGACTCGTATAGAATGACTCTTAAGTATAAGTAGGTAGTTTTCTTCCAATGCAAGAACAGTATATATAGACAAACTCTAATAAACTTTGGCTTTGCAACACAAATATTCTAATGCCGTCTCAATTTAGAACATGACATATACATTTGTACAAGTAGCTAGCTGTAGAAAATCAAACAGCGCAAGCCAAAATTCTCGTTTCGTTTTAGGAAAATGATATTTGTCGAGCCATGGCAAATATTACATTTATCTCCTGAAATTTTATGGTCTACTGTAAAATAGAGATTTTTTTATAAATTTTTAGAAAAAATTATCGCATCACGCACCGCGCTCTGCGTGTAACTTTCTTCTTTTTATAGGTAAGTCTACACACGCTAGCTAGCTAGTTTAAATTGGGTGAGCG
This sequence comes from Macaranga tanarius, assembly GCA_949673435.1. NCBI lineage: Eukaryota > Viridiplantae > Streptophyta > Magnoliopsida > Malpighiales > Euphorbiaceae > Macaranga > Macaranga tanarius. The sequence goes on from CATIWO010652270.1 coordinate 19,974, forward strand.
ACATGTGGGGCATTGTACAGGATTTTCCGTGTAGCATTTTGTTTTAATTTTGGTTTTAATTAAAGGCGGTGAAAATGATCTCTGGACGAAAATTTTTCCTCTCTCTGTATATATAGTTCTATAGAACTTGTGTATACAAATATGGGTGAAGAAATGGCTGAATCCTCTAGCACCAGTGACAAAAAAAAGCTGTCAGGCAAAGTGGCAATAATCACTGGTGGCGCAAGCGGAATCGGAGAGGCAACTGCCCATCTTTTTGCTAATCAGGGTGCCTCTATGGTGGTAATTGCAGACATTCAAGATGAGTTAGGGCATCAAGTAGCCGCATCAATTGGAGCAAACAAGTGTAGCTATGTTCACTGTGATGTTGCTGAGGAAGATCAAGTGAAATCTCTAGTGGAATGGACTGTTCAAAATTTTGGTCAGCTAGATATAATGTTTAGCAATGCTGGAATTTTGGGTAGCTCAGATCAGACAGTTCTTGATCTTAACATTTCAGAATTCGACCATTTGTTCGCGGTCAATGTCCGGGGAATGGCCTTATGTGTCAAATATGCAGGAAGAGCAATGGTAGATGGGCGCATTAGAGGGAGTGTAGTGTGTACAGCAAGTGTGGCAGCTCATCGTGGCGGCCCGAAGCGTACTGATTATTCCATGTCAAAGCATGCTATTGTTGGTTTGGTCAGGTCAGCCAGCGTGCAACTGGGAGTGCATGGAATTAGAGTGAACTGCGTATCGCCTTATGGGGTTGCTACGCGGATGACAATGGAGGAGCATGGGATGCAGAAGAGCATGGAAGAAGTTGAGAGCATGTTTGAGCCAAACATGAGATTGAAAGGAATTGCCATGAAAACTACACATATTGCAGAAGCTGTGCTGTTTCTTGCTTGTAATGACTCTGAGTTAATCACTGGGCATGATCTAGTGGTTGATGGAGGCAACCTACTTCGTTGACAAGAGGGTGCACGTGTATGGTGCTAGATGGAAAAAAAAAAAGTCGAGTCAATCAATGTTCTCCACCAATGGAAGTTCAATTTACAGAAATTAAACTCAATAATTGCATACTTTCATGTCATTTTCTGATATTTGCTTTTGAATAAAACTACTCATAAGAAGTTTATGTTTATGTCATTTTCAAAATCATGCAATTGATCATTCAAGATCTTTGACAAAGAAATAATCCTACATTAAATACATATTAATAAATTTATGAGGGAGGAATGAAAATAAAAAAAAAATATTAATTAAAGGGTTTTAAAATAGTTATAAAAATAAGAAAATTAGTCAAATTTGAATTTATTATGCTAAATAAATAAATAACAAGTATCACAATATTGTATTAAGAAAAAAAATATATTATGTGCTGATCATTCATAAGAATTGTAAAATTCTCGAATTTGAATTTCTATTACTGTCGGTTTACTATCCATAATATTGATAAAATTTTATTATTTTTTACAGTAAGTAACAAGATAATCATTGTTTTTTTTTAAAGGTGTCCAACAACTATTTGACTTTATTACGTTCACTACGACTCGAACTCGACACCTTAGTTCAAGTGAAATAGTCCCTTACCAATTGATTACAACGGTTATTTGATAATCATTATTAATAGGATAATTCCTTATGTCACAAGTAGCGACGACTACAGTGCCGTCGCTACTTGTGACAATTACTAAAAAAAAAAAAAATACAAAATCATATCTGCCCCCTGTATTGTGGGGGGTAGATATGTAAAATGGGGAGTGTACAATCATTTAAAGGATTTAATGATTCCTAAGAGCGGATTCATCCTTTTATTTTAATTAACAACGGTTTTGTTACATATGATTCGGTAGTAGTAAAGTATTAAAGAAAGTAAGGAATAGAAAGAAATGAATCCCTTGGATCGTATATCAACTAGGGGTGTTCATTGCTTCCGAAATGGTCGAACCGAAAACCGAATCGACCCTCGGTTTGGTTCGGTTTGCATTTTTAAAATTTTCAAATTTTTTGAACCGAACCGAACCAAAATTTGGTTCGGTTCGATTTTATATAAAAAAAATATAAACTAACCGAGATAACCGAAATAACCGATTATTTATTATTTATTTTTATATTTCTAAATATTTTTTAAAAATATATACAAATTTAATATAAATATATAAATAGGTTGGTTCGGTTGGTTTATGTTTAATGTTAGTTTTATATAAACAAGTTGAAAAAAATATGAAACA
>CATIWO010652275.1:0-23648 GCA_949673435.1 Macaranga tanarius
TTAAATATTTTAAAAATATATTATTACAAAAAATCATAATTTTATAATAAATTATTTAGTAAATAAATTATTTTAATGAATAATTTAAATTTATACATTGTATTTTTAGAAATTTTTTTAGCTTGTTTAGGCTCGTTTAAGCTCGTGAACACTTAGCGGCCTAATGAGCTCGGCTCGTTTATAAATAAACCAAGCTTCAGCTAGCCAAAGCTCAACTCGAGACGGCTCGTTTACACCCCTATATGCCTATATAAGGCACCTATTTTCTGAAATTAATAAGCAAGTGAGGGTGTGCAATTTATTGCTTCCATTTTTAATTTCTTTTAGCTCCTTACTCTCAAAATTCCCAACAAGTGGCATTGTGTTGTTTATTTTCTTTTTTCAAAACTGAGAACATATATATTAATATCTTGTAAATAATATTTGGCAGCATTTGATAAGCCTCAGGCTGTTATATCCGACGAGCCTGAATCTAGTGACGGAACTAGAGGAGCCATTCAGTTTTCACAAACTGGAAGCAGTCATGGAACAAACACAGGTAAGTCTCGCGGATAATGTATTCATCTGAAGTCATTTTTGTTAATCTTCTTATTGGTTGCTAATTTACTTGCAGAGAGTGGAGGTGAATTTAGGACAACTGATGAAGAAAACCATAATAAGAAAAAAGGAATGATTCTTCCATTTGAACCATATTCCCTCACCTTTGATAATGTTAAATACTCTGTTAACATGCCACAGGTATAAGAAAAAAGAATAATATTTTCTTTCAGTGCAACATGGTTGATAAAATGATAGAATTTGACCCTATTTCTTTGAAATTCACAGGAAATGAAAAATTAAGGAATCGCTGAAGATAAATTGGTGCTTTTGAAGGGTGTGAGTGGTGCATTCAGGCCTGGTGTTCTTACAGCATTAATGGGTGTTAGTGGTGCTAGTAAAACCACCTTAATGGAGGCGTTGGCTTGAAGGAAAACTGGCGGATATATTGAGGGGACATTAGAATTTTTGGGTACCCCAAGAAGTAAGAAACCTTTGCCAGAATTTTAGGGTATTACGAGCAAAATGACATCCACTCTCCACATGTTACTGTCTATGAATCTTTACTCTACTCAGCTTGGCTTCGTCTAGCTCCTGAAGTTGATTCTGAAACAAGAAAAGTAAGTATATGCATCATTTATGGGGCTAGTCCATTCAAGCTATTTTGCAAATGTATAGTTCAAAAAGGATTGATATTTCATAACCAATTGTTTTTCCAAGTTCATATTAACCTTTTCTTTCTAGCTGAGAATGCTAGTGAAGATTGTCTGATGCGGATGAACAAGCTTTGATGTTTTTAGAATGGTTCGATGCGCAGTGTTGATTCTAAAGGGTATACCTTTTGTTGTGGATTGAATTATTTGGGCTATAATATATCAAATCGAAGCTGACTCAGAGCTCTATAATAAATTTAATATGCTAGTCCGGCGGAGGCCGTTTTGACCCTCAAAATCCATCATTTAGGCCTCCGTTTTGGCCTTTGAACTTTATGTTTTTTTTTGTTTTTATTTTTGGGCTTTTGTTGGGCTTTTCTTTTTTTATTTTTTTATTAGGGTTTTGAGAACATTATTTATAGGGTTTTTTAGATGTTGTTGGCAGTTTTAGATGTTGATGAATTAAATTTTCTATTTTCTTCCAAATTTTAAAATTCCTTAAATTTGTGAATTTAATGCCTAGTTCTCTGAAATTCTGTAGAATCAACAAGAATTAGAAGGTTGTCTTCTGGCATTCTTTGTGAATCAACGGAATTTAATAGTTATCCAATTTAATTAGGGCTTCCGCTACATCAGTTGGTATCAGAGCCAACATGCCACCTAGGAGACAATAACGTATCAAGGAGGTTTATGATCGCGAGATGGAACAACGGCTCAATCAGAGAATGGATGAGCGTTTTGATCAGATGATGGAACAGTTAACTGAAAGGATGGCTGCGATTATGGGACACCAGAATAGAGGTCACCGCAACCACAAACAGGCATATAACGTTGGTAGTATGGGCGACGAAGAGGGCGAATTTTATGAAGAAGAGGTTCCTTATGGACGGCGTAGAGGGGGTGCAGAGGAAGACAGAAGGCGATGGAAGACGGGGATATGCACTGAAATTCCCGAATTTCATGGAGGTTTGCAACCCGAAGACTTTCTTGACTGGTTGGCAACCGTCGAAGAAATCATGGAGTTCAAAGGGGTTCCAGAGGATAAGAGGGTGCCATTAATAGCCACCAGATTGCGGGGTAGAGCGACGACGTGATGGCAGTAGCTGAAATTGATGCGGAACAGATTGGGCAAATCAAAAATTACTACTTGGGAGAAGATGAAGAAGCACATGAGGTCTTTTTTTCTACCTTACAATTTTCAGAGGTTGATGTACCAGAGGCTGTAAAATTTGAAGCAGGGTGCTCGTTCGGTGGATGAATATACCACTGAATTCTACCAATTAATTGTTAGAAATGAAATTCAAGAAACAGAGGATCAGTTGGTGTCACGTTAAATTAGAGGGCTACGTTTTTAAATACAGGATACTGTCAATTTATTTGATCCTGTGTCAGTGTCTGCTGCACATCAGAGGGAAGTAGTGATTGAGAAATAAATAAAATGAACCACCAATTTCTCTTCCGCAGGTGCTACTTCTGGTGGAGGAGCAAGTGGCAGTGGTATTACTAGGACAGGTGTAAGTGCAAACCGGACCAGTGGAGGAGTTAACAAGGGAACTTGGGGTACTCGTCAGTCAAATAAAGGGGCGAGCAGCAGTGGTTTCAAATGTTTTGGCTACGGAGAAGTGGGGCATAAGCAATCAGAATGCAGGAAAACGGCTAGGAAGAAGGCTCTGTTTATGGAACCTGATAATTATTATGAAGAGGAAGATGCAGACCTTTCTGGTGAACTAGTTTTTGATAAGGGGGCTGCGGATGATGTGGTTTTGGAAGGAGATGTAGGAACATCGCTGGTTGTTAGATGTTCTTATTTAACACCAAAGGCGTCATGATGATTGGCTGCGTAGCAATATCTTTCAGTCCAACTATACCATCCTTGGAAAGGTATTTCGCTTTGCAGTTGTGAAAATATTATTTCTACTGAGGTTATTTAGAAACTCAATATTGAGACTGAAAAGCATCCTAAGCCTTACAAGCTAGTATGGCTTAAGAAAGGTGGTTAAGTGGTAGTGGCTAAAAGGGCTCTGGTGACTTTTTCTATTGGCCAAAAATATAAGGATGCTGTTTGGTGTGACGTAGTGGCTATGGATGTGTTCCACCTGTTATTGGGCAGGCCTTGGCAATATGATCGGAGTGTGGTTCATGACAGACGAGCTAACACTTACAGCTTTATGTTTGAAGGTGTCAGGATTGTGTTGATACCAAGTAGGCTAGGGGGCATCCAAGCTAAACCTACAAGTGAAGTTGTGGTTTTATTATCTTTAGCTCAGATGGATGAAGAGCTGAAGCAGTCCACAAAAGGCTATTTACTGATGGGTAAAGAGGTGACTGAGTCGTACACAGTTCTAAGTGAGATGGCACCATTAGTGGCAGAATTCAGTGATGTGTTTCCTGATGAGCTTCCTGAAGGGTTGCCTCCCTTACGTGATATTCAGCATCACATAGACTTGGAACCCGGAGCTGCGTTACCAAATAGACCGCATTACAAAATGAGTCCTCGAGAACATGAAGAGCTGCGCAGGCAGGTTGAAGAGTTGCTAGTTAAAGGGCAGATTAGGGAGAGCTTAAGCCCCTGTGCAGTACCTGCTCTACTAGTACCAAAAAAAGATAGATCTTGGTGCATGTGTGTCGATAGTAGAGCAGTCAATAAGATCACTGTTAGGTACAAATTTCCCATTCCTCATCTAGATGATTTGCTTGACCAAATTAGTGGTTCTACTGTGTTTACAAATCTGGATTTCAAGAGTGGGTATTATCAAATTCGTGTTAGGCCTGGGGATGAATGGAAAACAACTTTTAAAATTAGAGAGGGGTTGTATGAGTGGCTTGTGATGCCTTTTGGGTTATCTAATGCCTCTAGTACCTTTATGAGGGTGATGAATCAGTTGTTAAGGCCATTCATTGGCAGATTTATTATTGTTTATTTTGATGACATTTTGATATATAGTGCTAATCAGGAAGAGCATATGTAGCATGTTAGAGAAGTATTAAGTGTGCTGCGCAAGGAAAAATTTTATGCTGCTATGAAGAAGTGTGTGTTTATGGCTTGTCAGGTGCTTTTCTTAGGATATATTATTTCAGGTAACGGGTTACAGGTTGATGAGGCTAAGGTGGAAGCTGTTCGGCAATGGCCACGACCTAAGACCGTTACTGAGGTGCGGAGTTTTCATGGGCTGGCGTCATTTTATAGGCATTTCATTCTGCATTTCAGCAGTATTATGGCACTTATAACGGACTGTATAAAGGGCAGTCGGTTTTGTTGGACTGATGAGGCTGAGACAGCTTTTCATTCTATCAAGGATCGACTTACAACAGCTCTAATTTTGGTATTACCTGATTTTTCACAGCCTTTTGAACTATATACTGATGCGTCTCGTGTGGGAATTAGAGCAGTGCTGAGTCAGAGTGGCAGACCAATTGTATTTTTCAGTGAGAAACTGTCAGGTTCTAAACTTAATTATTGCACTTATGATGTGGAGTTTTACGCAGTAGTGCAAGCAGTCAGGCATTGGAGACATTATTTGTTTCATAGGGAATTTATTTTGTACACTAATCATGATTCCTTGAGACATCTTCATAGTCAGGATAAGGTGTCACCTAAGCATGCAAGGTGGGTTGCTTATTTGGAGAGGTTTACTTTTATGGTGAAGTATAAGGCAGGGGTAACTAACCGAGTACCAGATGCATTGAGTAGACGAAGCAGCTTATTGGTCACTATGAGAGTTGAGGTACCTGGTTTTGACTCTTTATATGAACTATTATTTACTGACCCTTATTTTTCTAGTGTCCTGCAAGATGTTCAGGCTAGGCAGAGAACAGATTTTATGGTGCAAGAGGGATATCTGTTCAAAGGTAACCAGTTATGCATTCCAGATTGCAGCCTTCGTTTGCAGATAATTCAAGAGCTGCATGGGAAGGGACATGTGGGCAGAGACAGAACTTTGCACTTGGTTCAATCGTCATACTTCTGGCCTACAATGCACAAAGAGGTAGAAAAGTATGTGCAGCGATGCAGAGTTTGTCAGGTTTTAAAGGGGACAGTAACAAATGCAAGGCTGTATCTTCCATTACCGGTGCCAACTCAGCCTTGGTCTGATATTAGTATGGATTTCATGTTGGGGCTGCCACGAACACAACGAGGTAATGATTCCATCTTTGTTGTGGTTGATCATTTTTCCAATATGGTTCATTTCATACCCTGCAAAAAGACTACAGATGCTGTTAATGTAGCACAGTTATTTTTTCATGATGTCTATCGTTTGCATGGCTTGCCTACTTCTATTGTTTCAGATAGAGATACTCGTTTCCTCAGTCATTTTTGGCGTAGTCTGTGGAAGATGGTTAACACTCAGTTGAACTTCAGTAGTGCTTACCATCCTCAAACAGATGGACAGACGGAGGCTGTCAACTGGTCCCTAGGTAATTTATTGAGGTGTTTGGTGGGGGATCATGTTAAAAGTTAGGATCAGCATTTGTGTCAGGCTGAGTTTGCTCATAACCATGCTGTGAGCAGAAGCACTGATTTTAGTCCATTTCAGGTGGTTTATTCAGTTCAGCCTAAGGGTTCTCTAGATTTGATGGTGTTGCCTAGCAAGACTAAGGTTCATGGGAAGGCAGCAGATTTTGTTATAGGTTTGCAGGAGATTCACAATACAGTACGTGGTAACCTGTCTCGATCCAATGTAAAATACAAGGTTGCTGCAGATTAACGTCGTCGGTATTTAGAGTTTGATGTGGGAGACTTTGTTTAGGCAGTTCTCACGAAGGATTGTTTTCCTGCTGGGGAGTATAATAAATTTTCAGCTAGAAAAATTGGTCCTGTTGAGATTGTGAAAAAAATAAATCCTAATGCTTATCGTCTTAAATTGCCTAGCCATATAAGAACAGCTGATGTATTTAATGTGAAGCATTTAATTCCTTTTATAGGTGATTCTTCTGATGATGATACTACTGCTGGAAATTCGAGGATGAATTTACTCTACCCTAGGGAGAATGATGCGGATGAACAAGCTTTGATGTTTTTAGAACGGTTCAATGCGCAGTGTTGCTTCTAAAGGGCATAATTTTTGCTGTGGATTGAATTATTTGGGCTATAATATATCAAATCGAAGCTGACTCAGAGCTCTATAAGGACTTTATTTAGCTAGTCCAGCGAAGGCCGTTTTGACCCTCAAAATCCATCATTTAGGCCTCCATTTTGGCCTTTGAACTTTATATTCTTTTTTATTTTTATTTTTGGGCTTTTGTTGGGCTTTTCTTTTTTTATTTTTTTATTAGGGTATTAAGAACATTATTTATAGGGTTTTTTAGATGTTGTTGGCAGTTTTAGATGTTGATGAATTAAATTTTCTATATTCTTCCAAATTTTAAAATTCTTTAAATTTGTGAATTTGATGCCTAATTCTCTGGAATTCTGTAGAATCAACAGGAATTAGAAGGTTATCTTCCGGTATTCTTTATGAATCAACAGAATTCAATAGTTATCCAATTTAATTAGGGCTTCCGCTACATCATTGTCTCAACAGTCTTGAAGTTATATGGAAGGAACTTTAGTCAATGATGCACCTCTTGTCCACAATGATGTGGCAGATGTTTATTGATGAAATTATGGAGCTTGTTGAACTGAATCCATTAAGGCAAGCCCTAGCTAGATTGCCTAGGTTTAATGGTCTGTCTATTGAGCAGCGAAAGTGTTTAACAATGGCAGTTGATGTAATGCCAAACCCTTTCATAATATTCATGGATGAGCCAACCTCAGGACTAGATGCACGAGCTGATGCAATTGTAATGAGAACTGTTAGAAATACTGTGGACACATGAAGAATAGTAGTATACACTATCCATCGGCCAAGTATTGATATATTCAAAGCTTTCGATGAGGTAAGGAATGTTTAACAGATCATAAAAATCAAGATTTATTGTGGTATTACATTTCTTTATCACTCATCTGACTTGCATTTTATCTTGGCATTGCAACTATTCTTGCTGAAGAGAGGAGGAGAAGAGATATACGTCGGGCCATTGGGTCATAATTCTTGTCATCTGATTAATTATTTTGAGGTACATTTGACCTCATGGAAAATTAAAAAGAAAAATTCATATAAACTCTATCCATGTTACAAGCAATACTAATTTGCTTAAACACTATTTTTGTGAAGGGAATTGAAGGAGTTAGTAAAATTAGAGATGGTTATAATCCAGCTACTTGGATCCTGGAAGTTACTAGTCCTGCACAAGAGCTGTCTTTGGGAGTAGATTTTACTACCATTTATAAGAATTCAGAATTGTACCGGCAAATTTGTACTAATAACCCAACACTATTGATATTTAATCAAACAGAGAATAACAGATCATGTATCCTAGAAACTAGACTGAAATAAATTTGCTATTGATTTTTTTTCTTTTTACTTTCAGGACAACAAAAGCAACTATTACAGAATTAAGCACTCCAGCCCCCGGTTCAAAGGACCTTTATTTTCCAATACAGTATTCTCAGTCCTTTTTAACCCAATGTATAGCTTGCTTCTGGAAGTAACGTTTGTGGTACTGGCAGAATCCACCATATACTGCCATAAGATTTCTCTTCACTACCTTTATAACATTCATGTTCGGAATAATGTTCTGGGATCTTGGCTCCAGAAAGTAAGTTAACAATGTAGCAGTACTAAAACTCTACGTACTTTACCGATGTTTGTTGGTCTAAGTAGCAAAAAGCTTGTATTCCTTTAAGTAAAGTTTCAAGTTCGAGTCTTATTTTTGGAGAAAACAGATCCTAAAAGAGTTTTGTCCCCTTTATACTAATATTTCATACCAGTATTTAATGTTTAGTTCATGCCATCTGATCTTATCCCTTATCCGACTGTAGGAAGATGCCACAAGATATTTCCAATTCTATGGGTTCAATGTACTCCGCAGTTATCTTTCTTGGGATACAAAATGCAACATCAGTGCAACCAGTTGTATCAATTGAAAGAGCCGTCTTCTATAGAGAAAGAGCAGTAGGAATGTATTCATCTTTGCCTTTTGCCCTTGCAGAGGTAATAATTTAGTTGTCACGTCCTGATAAAATGCTCATATTGTAGTGTAGTACTAGACCTAAAGTTCAATTAATCTTTGGCTACATGCAGGTCCTGATTGAGATTCCATACATTTTTTCTCAAGGAGTTGCATATGGTATTATTATGTATTTAATGATTGGATTTGAATGGACTGCTGCTAAGTTCTTTTGGTATTTATTCCTCATGAACTTCACATTAATGTACTTTATCTATTATGGAATGATGACTATTTCCCTTACTCCAAACTAGCCCATTGCTTCCATAGTTTCTTCAGCATTCTATGTAATTGGGAACCTCTTTTCAGGATTTTTCGTCACACGAACTGTAAGTGTTGAATACCTTTCATTTATTTAAATACTACTGCATATGTATAGCTCTGCCATAAACTAATTAACTTTATTCTGTCATCTAACAGAGGATGCCGGTATGGTGGAAATGGTATTACTGGGCATGTCCTGTGGCATGGACCTTGTATGGATTGATTGGATCACAGTATGGAGATATAGAGGATACATTTGAGGATGGAAGCCAAGCATTAAGAGATTTTATAAGAGAGTACTATGGTATTAGACATGATTTTCTTGGAGTAGTTGCAGCTGTGGTTCTTGGGTTTACTATCCTATTTGCATTTATTTTTGTTGTTGGCATCAAGTTGTTCAACTTCCAAAAGTGATAGAAACTTCTACTTTATTATTGTTGTTTTTTTTTTTTATATAGGTTACTGTAAGATGTATTATTAGGAACATGATGACAAATTAATTGTTCTTCATTTTCTCATGAATATTACTTTCACATTTTATATAAATAAAATGACACATCTGCAGTTCACATTGTTGTAGTTGTACTTTTTTTTTAGGAATGTGTAGATTCGAACCTTCCTTTTGGTTAGAAAATAGTACTCCAAAACTTAAAAAATTTGCTCCAAGGCGTGTGTAACACCCTGTAATTTTATATATTTATGTGTTTGTATTTTTGTGATTAAATTAAAAGTTTGAGTTTTATTTTGATAAAATATTTTCAAGGAAGGATTAAGTTAGTAATAATATCACCCCTTAATATACATATATATTTTTTTTAATAAACAAACCCATTTATTTTCTTCTTTTCTCTCCTTTCCCTTTGTTTTCCTCCCTTTTTCTTTTTCTTTTTCTTTCCTTCTCTTCCTTCTACCACCGACACCTCCACTGCCTTTGCCATTTCCGTTCACCGTTGCCACTCCACCTCGCCATCAGCTTCGGTCAGCAATAGCCACCTCCTCCTCCTTTCTTCTTCCCCATTTAGTTCTAGTTGTTAGAAGGAGAAGAAGCCGTCGCTGCTGTTGCTGCAGTCGACCGCCTTCTTCGCCACTGCCATTTAGTTCGTCATCCTCAGGCCGTCACTTCCCCTCTGTCCCGGCTGATTTCCGACACCGGCAGCCACCTCGATTTGAGGTAATTGTGTTTTTAGATTTTTGATGTTTGAAGCTTTAATTATGTACTATAGAGTAAGAATTAGACTTTGATGTAGTTAGATAAATTGGAAATGGAAATGGGATATTTTTTTTGGTGTAGGTTTGATAATTTTTCGTTGCTGGCAGAATATTCCGGCAATGGTGACGAATATTCTAGAAGTGGTCTGGTGCTGGTTGTATTTTTAATTAATTCTAGAGATGATGAGGATTAATGTTTGTTTAGAAGATTTTGTCTAATTCTCTATAGTTTGTAAATTAAAAATCTTGAAAGGTTTATGCCGGGTTGTGTCTGTGTTGAAATTTTTGTTATTTGACTGTAATTTTGAGTTGAATAATGTTGATAAATGGTAATGGATTGAATATTTTGTATGATAATTGAGTAGGGTAAGGTGTTTATTTTGTGAATTGTGCTTGTGAGGCTCAGTTAAATTTTATTGTAGTACGGTGGATAACTGAGCTCTAGTTGTGATTGTGTATAAAAGTGTAGTTGTTTTATTTTAGGGTTGGTCCTACTTTAGTAGGGAGATATCTATATTTTAAGGGAGGTTTTGCCATATTTTCAGTAGATTCCTCGTAATTTGTGCTTTTAGTCTTTATAAGTGGTTTGAGTCTTTTCTAGAATTCTAGACATTAGGAAATAGATTATGATATTAGTTTTATTATTTTTAATTATAGATTCTTTCAGAGCAAGGCCATTGTCTCGAGGCACAGTTAGGACTGCACATCAGTCATGTAAGTTAATATTGCTCGTATGTTGCCAATAGCCTATATATATATTTATATATATAAACATATAAGCATAATTCATGAAAACATCAAGCATTATTATTATTATTATTTAATATTTACATATATGCATTATATATACTTTTGCATCATTTGACGTGAAGTGTGAATTTTGTGTGTGATTGTGTTTATGTGGAGATAGATGTTGTGGAACCTGCCACCTGATGGATATTCATTAGGACCATGTGCGCACTGGTACTATATATATATATATATATATATATATATATATATATGTATATATATATATATGATTATGAGATTTATGGTCATGGCTGGGCTGATGGTGAGATATTCCCCGCAGTCATGGACCTGTTTATTGATATGTAATTTGGACTATTAAGTGTGACCGGGCTGTTGGTGAGCTATTCCCCGCAGTCATTATTAGTATAAGAGAACTTTAGGGCTATAGGATATTTTATTAAGGACAGGCTGGGCAGTTGGTGAGCTATTCCCTGCAGTCGTCGAGGTGTAGAGTAAATATTATTATTATTATTATATTTTAGTTCTTCCTCTCCACAATTATTGATTGTTATCTTTAATTTGTGTTGTGTTGAGAACTACATTTACATATGTATACTTTGCAGATATTTGAATATGTTAATTAATTTACTATTAGTAACTTATGATTAATATTTAACTTACTTAGTGAGGCCTGACTCCTCTCAAATTATTTTTCAGGCCAGCAACCTCCTTATCTGACTTGATCATTTACGACTACCCCTTTTATTCTCCTTCAACAGTCAATATAATTTTATTAATATTTCGGACTTATATCTAATTTAGATTCTGCACTAACGTAGGGTCTCTTTAATTGTAATGTATAAATATTAAATGCTGATTTTATGACATTATTTCTATATATGATTTTATAATTGAGATGTTATTTTATGTATGCATATAGAGATTTTATGGTTATGTAATATGGATTCAATTATTATTTTTAGGCTTACGTTAGATGTGGAGGTTTAGTCTTCTATATTTCATATGCCGGTCATGTGCTCATTTTAGGTCGTGACAGCGTGTATGATTTCCACTTTCCTAAAAGTAATATTTGTGGTATACAATTTACCTCTAGGATACAATGAAGTTGATGTGGAGCAAATAGCTCTACAGTTTTTGGAATGACCTGAAGGGAAAAGTGTGAGCCGTGTGCACAACGTTGATTTCAAAGACCATAACTTTTGACTCCAGATGACTTACTAGCCCATAATATATCAAATTGAAGCTTGTTCAGAGATTCATACGGATGATCGGACTCGCTAATCGCAGCCACTCTTTGGGCTCAAATTTGGCTGTTTAAAGCTGTTTTGGGGGCTTTAAAGTTTTATGTTTATATTATTGTTATTTTTGTTAGACTTTTTATTGGGTTTTGATTAGGTCCACTTCTTTAGGGTTGTTTTGTAAACCTATAAATTTAACTCTTTTAGATTTGTGAGATAGTCTTAGTTTTGGTGATTAATAAAATCTTTGAAATTTTTCCAAATTTCGTGTTCTTGTTGAATTCGAATTTTGATGCCTATTTTTCTGGTATTCGTGTGAATCGACAGATTAATAGAAAATTTATTAGTATTTGTGCACGAATTAACAGATCTCAATTTATATACAGGCTTCCGCTACGTCAGAAGCCTTTGTGAAAATTTGTTTAATGGTATTTTTGTAGAGAATTCAAAATGTTTTTCCAAGGTTAATTCCTGCAGCAAACAAAATAGAAGATGAATGGTTATTAAAACTTTTGATAATAGTCATGTCTTTTTATTCAAACATACATGTTCCTTGCAAATGGTCATGTTTATTAGTCTTAAATAGACATATTTCTAAGAAATAATCATGTCTATTCGTCTAACAGATATATTTCTTAGCAAACAATCATGTCTATTAGTCTTAATAGACATGTTTCTTGGAAATGGTTATATCCATTAGTCTAATAGAAATATCTATATTTCAATAGATATGTTGTTTACCAATAATCATGTCATTTATTGCTAACACTCATGTCTCGTTATTTAAAAAGACATGGCTCTATTTTGAAAATGTCTAACACTTTTTTGATAGTGAGTACTTTTTAACTTAACTCTCTTTTTTTCTAATGAAAGGGCTTTTCTTCCAGTTTTTAAGAAAGATAAGTTTTAACCCTATAAAAAAATTACTAGAAGATAAGTAATAAAATCAATATGATGAAAACATGGTTTGATTAACTGAATCACATAGTAAAATTTTAAAACAAATCACATTATATGATTTAATAATATTTAGGAAAATCTTCAGTTATATCCTAAACTTTGAGCCAATTATCAATTTAATCCTACCTAAAAAGTGATTATTTCTTAGGATGCATAAGTTTTGTGTGTTTTAGATGTATTTTGTATTGGTATGTATTAGTTTTTAGTTATTTTAGTGGTAGTTTTGTTTGGTAGTTTAGTTTTTATAGTTTTATTTATTTCATTTTTGTAGAGGTGAAGGTTGAAGGTGAAGAAGGAGTTGAGTTGGAGTTGGCTACTGCTATAGCAGTTTTGTGGTTGCTGATGTAGGTGCAGGTGTAGTTTTGGCTGCGATAGCAACTAAATCTGCAACGACAAATTTTTTCCTCTCGAAATTGAGTTGTTTCTATTGCTAGAGCATATTTTTCTTCTTAGACAGGTGGCTCATTCCTATGTAACTTAGACTTTTCAAGTGGTACATTTTTTGGAGGACTTTAAGCTTTTATCTGAGGAAAAGTAGTTGAAAAAGAGCCGGAAGACAAAAAATTTTGAGGGGATGTACGTAGAGAAAAAGGAAAAAAATACACAAGGAGGATCTTGGAAGAAAAAGAGCTAGAAGATTAAAAATAATTTTTCTCTTCTTAATTCTTTTTACAAACTCTTGTATTTCTATGGACTTATTTTATGATTTAGTGGGTTATTTCATTAGTATAGATTACTAGTTTATTTCTTTGTTAGGAATTGGATATGTTGACATGAGTTAAATTTTTATTTAATTGATTTTTTATGTTATTTTCATTTTATGTTTATGCTCTTTATGCTTATTAAAGTTTGATCACCTTTAACATGAGTTTTAATTAGGATTTGTGTGATTGAGAGATTATAATACTAATAGATTAATAAACATAAGTCTATTTTAAATTGAAATTAGAGATAATTAAAATTAAATAGGTTCTATTTGGGTGTGATTCATGGTTTATAACTTGATTTTAATATTTATAGTTTTAAATGAGAATTTGAATTATGAATATTATTTGAAGGTAATAAATTGCCATTGATTAATTCTAGAGAGAGGTTAATCAGATTATAGAAAATCCAGGAAGTGCAATTTCAATTTATTCATTGTATAATTACCTTAAGGATTGTTAATAATTTCAATTCCTAGCAGCATTTATCTACCTTGTGTTTGGCATTAAATTTTAGTATATGCTATTTTATTTTCATTTCTTAGGAAATTAATTTGAATTTACTTTTTAATCGCTTCAAATAAGTAGAAACAATACAATAGATGGCTAAAGGTAGTCTCTGTGGGATCAATACTTTGTTACTATTGCAAAACCGTATACTTGTGGACACATGCAAAAATAAAAAGTCATTTCAACTGCTCCTTCAACTTCACAAACTGTGTTAATTCTATCTGTAGGCGGCAGGTTTCAGCATGCGCCTAAGTATTTGGCGACCACGACACTGTGTGGGCTCAGGACCTACTAGGAATACAACTTTGGCCTTGATAGGCTTAGGTTGGAGAATGGAGTCGCCATCTAGGTGAAATTCGGGACACTTTTACAGTAACTAGATCCCGCGGAGGGAGCCCAGCAACTGTCTTTAGAGATTGGGTCCGAAAACTAGGTATGGGCTTTGGAATAGCCCACCGACCTTGCGATCGGCCTCCGTTTGTATTTTGTGTCTTATTATTTTTAATTATTCCTTTATTTATATGCAAATGAGCTTCAATCAATTTTCAAATTTTAACTTTAGCCCAAATTATTAATTAGTCCATTTAAATACAATTTTGGGCCTTGATCCATGCATCGACACACCATTCCACAATTTTTAATAAAACAACAAAAATAAAAATAATAAACCATACAAACATAATTAAAAGCACACATAAAGAAAGGAGGGAGGAGAAAAGAGTTACAACCCATTTCATGCAATAAAATAAAAATAAATAAAATATAATTTAAAATGGATTAAAAATCTAAAAAATAAATTTAATTGCTTGTGGGCTATTTAATATTTGAGCCTGCAACACAAATCAAGAGTTAAATATTCCAAAAAGTAAATAACCTACAAAAAAATACAGAAGTTAGTACAAAATAAAAATAACCAATAATTAAATTCTAGCTTGATTAATCAAAATAAAAATTAAATCTAAAATTAATTAAAAATGTTTCACAATAACAAATAATCTAATTAAACTAACAAATAATTATTTAATTAAAATTTAAATAATGCATGTCTAGTAACTAAAATCACCATTAGTTAATAAAAACACAAAAATATAAAAAAATAAAACAAAATAAAAAAAATATTACACAAAATAAACAATTATCAAATAAAAAGGTAGAAACTAATACAATAAAAATATTAAAATTCAAATAAACTAAAATAAGAAAAAATAAAAAATGAAAAAAAAATTAACGATTGATGGCAACAGTGCATGTTAATGGCCCTACTGCCATCAACGAAAATAAACAAATGCTAAAAATTGATGGCAATAGTGCATGTTGATGGCACTGTTGCCATCAACGAAATTTTTTTTAAAAATAATAATAATAAATAATTGAAACTAAAAATCATGCAAATAACACAATTCAAACAACAAAATCTATCTAAAAATAATTCACAAAGCAATTGAAATCAATAAAACATGAGGAAAAAAATTAAAATAAAGTAAAATAAATATTAGAAAAGTTATTGTAAAAATCGATTTGCCCTTAGAAATTATTCCTGCACCACAGTTTGAATAAGGATTTTTGGCCTCTCGGTCCCTTTCTTTCTAGTTCTTCTTCTAATTTTTGTAGAATTTTTTCTTCTAGCCTCCACCTCCTCTTTTCATTTTTTCTTTCTAGGGTTTTTTTTATTCTAACCACCTTCTTTCCCCCCCTCTAGGGTTTCTTCTTTTCCCTTTTATAGAGATTTTTCTCTTCTGTTTGGGTTTTTAATGGGCTTTGGGCTTAATTTGGTTTTGGTTTGGTGGGTTATAGGTTATTTAGGCTTTTATGGATTTTGGTTCAATTGGTTTGGTTTGATGGGTTTAGTTTAGTAGGTTTGGAAGGTGTGTTTGAGTTTCTCATAATTGGGCATGAATCCAGTTCCTTGGTAAATTGGACTTATTTGTCATCTTTCATCATTGGGCTTGTCTTTGTGGGCCAGCTAAACTATGTGTCCATAGTTTGCCCCCTTGGTTTTTGGAAAACCATTTAAATATGAATTTAAAATCCAGTTTTTCAAAAAGCAACACACATGAAACAAAGTAAAAAGATGTAAGTGAATCTTGAGATTCGATTGTGCACCGTCATCATCGGGGTACAACCCGAGAGGTGCGGTTTGGTCACCGTCCTACCTTGGTGTCCGAACCAAAAGGCTTCATTTTTTGCACTGTCATCATCGGAGTACAACCCGAGAGGTGTGGTTTGGTCATTGTCCTACCTTGGTGTCTGAACCAAGAGGCTTCATCTACATCCTCGGGGTACAACCCGAGAGGTGTGGTTTAGTCGCCGTCCTACCTTGGTGTCTGAACGAAGAGGCTTCTATTTGAGGTCACCGTCCTACCTTGGTGTCCGAACTAAGAGGCTTCATCTTTTGCCTCATCATCCTCGGGGTCCAACCCGAGAGGTGTGGTTTGGTCGCCGTCCTACCTTGGTGTCCGAAACTAAGAGGCTTCATTTTTTTTTTGGCTTAGTGTTTGGGCTTGGTTTAGTGGATCTGATCGGTCTGATTGGTTTGGGTTGTGTTTGGGTCTCTCAAACGAGCCAGAATCCAATTCCTTCACTGAGCAGGGCTTATATATCATTTTCATCACTAGGCTTTTGCCTCGTGGGCCGGGCCAGACCATGTGTCCACAGTTTGCCTCCCTGCTTTTCAAAAATTGAAATGCAAGCAATGTAATGAGATTTATGAAAAAGCACATGTAAGCATTACAACAATTCATAAAAATGCAGAAAAAATACAACTAACGAAGAAAGATTCCAATCTTCGAGGTAAGATGTTTGAAAACAGATAAAAGATTTTAATTTTTGTTCTATCAACCTTGATGTTCAAATCAAGAGGTTATTCCTAAATCCTGAGATTCAATTTGTGCACCGTTATCTTTGAGGTACAACCAGAGAGGTGTGATTTTGAATCCGGAGATTCGATTTGGGCACCGTCATCCTCGGGATACAACCTGAGAGGTGTGGTTTTGAATTCTGAGATTCGATTTGGGTACCATCATCCTCGAGATACAACCTGAGAGGTGTAGTTTTGAATCCTGAGATTCGATTTGGGCACCATCATCCTCGAGGTACAACCCGAGAGGTGTGGTTTTATCGCCGTCCTACTTTAGTGTCCGAACCAAGAGGCTTCAAGAAAAGGAAAATGCCTTATCACCACCACCGGTGTCAGGCAAAAATGAATGAAATAATTGAGTTGAGCCAAAATGAGCCGTGTAACCACTTCGGGTGTCAGGTGTAAACATATGAAATGAGTCGTATAGCTACTTTGGGCGTCAGGCTGAAAACATATGAAATGAGCCATATAGCCACTTCGAGCATCAGGTGAAAAATAAGTAAAATGAGTCATATAGCCACTTCGGGTGTCAGGCTGAAAACATGTGAAATGAGCCATATAGCCGCTTCGGGCGTCAGGCGAAAAACAAGTGAAATGAGCCTTATAGCCACTTCGAATGTCGGGTAAAAAGCATTTCAAAATACAACTGGGCTAATGCATGTATGACTGAAATACTCAAAAACTTGTGAAAATAATTTTAACAAATACAACTTCGTGTGATGCATGTATGTATAAGATTCAAAAGCAAGTTTTGCAAGACAAGCGACTAGTCAAATCTCTCTTTCATTTAGAGCTTATCTTGGAAAATCGGTTTCCTCTTCTATTATAGAATCTAAATTTGAGAATTGAGTCTATTACAGACTACCATTAAGACTAGTATTATTGGAAATAAAAATTCAAGACCCTCCATGATTAGAATAGAATGATGACACAATAAATGCTTCTTAAATTGATTGCGGTCGAAGAGTGCTTGCTTATTGTAGGACTTCATGATTATGCTTAATGAGAAAGAGACACTTTAGTTACCCCCCAATAAGATTTTGCTACCCTTAAAGACCACTTGTTTGCCCCCCAGCTTGAGATTGTAATCATTTTTATTTTTATATTCCTTATTTTGCCTAGGCTCCTCTCTTTCTGAGAGTTTTCGAACCTAACTAGGTCTTTTTATTTTTCTTTATTTTGTATTTTCCCTCTTTTGCCTAGATTGCTCCCTTTTGAGAGTTTTCAATTTAACTGGGTGGTTGCAAAATCATACTAATGATTAACCATTATCGATCTGCCTGACTGCCTGATATCTATGCTGCTGTGATGTGCTCGTTACTCATTGCTGACTTGATAATCATGTGACTGATTGTTTGATGTATGAGTTGCCACTTTAACTGCTGATCATATAAATTTACTGCTGATTCATAAAAATTCATGTCTGACACTTCGTGTGCTAATATCACATCAATCATCCTCATTTTATATGATTACTAATTTGTTATAATTGTGCACATTACATTATGCTTGTTATTGACCAGCCTCTTGCAGGTTTTCTAATCAACTATTTTTTTTAGCTCACAAGGATTTAAGACAGGTTAGTAAAGATGGGTGTTGGAGGGAAATTTTGATTTTGGTTGTGGTAAAGATGAGAAATTTTCAATGGCTGCTCAGGGATCGACTTTCTCAAAAATAGGTGGCATTAAGGATTTTTCTTCCTTATCTCTCCTCCTTCCTCTTCTTTCTTTTTTCTCTTTATTTTTGTTTCTTTCTTCATATTTTCTTTTCCATTTCCTTTTCCTTTTTTTCTTTTTCTCCTTTTTCATCTTGTCTTTTTTTGTTTTTCATGATTTTTTTTTATTTTTTATTTGAAGAGGGTCGATGCAAAGGAGTGGCGAAAGGTTTGTTGCCTAAAGGAACATTGAAAGTCAATCCTGATATTTGGCCATTTTTATTCACTGAAGTTTTTTTTTTATCTCTCTCTCATTCAAGCATAATATAGTGTGCACAATCATAAAAAATTTGTAATCATATAAATCAAACAATCAAACATTTACTAACACAAAAGAAACAAACTTGCAGTAAAATATTGTTTTAATTTATTACAGCCATAAGAGACAACTACAATCATTCATCAATATCCAGCTTTATATCACCATCAATTTGCACACCAAAGTGGTATAATTCCTTAAAATTCTTAATGCCCATGTTCTTTAGCTTGTCTGCGATGAGTGGAATGCAAGCTTCTGTAATTATAAGCAGTTGATCCAATTCCGCAGGTTTATGTATCATCAGAGCCAATTTTCCTCTTCATCTATTCAGGAAGCTTGTGAAGGATTCATCAGGCTCCTACTTTATATTCTGTAATTCTTTGAGGGAGACTTCAAACTGAAAATTTAGCCCATATTTCTTGACAGAGGCTGAAAAAAGCTCCTTCCAGCTCTATTGAACATGTGCATCTAATGTGTAATACCATTTAACATCAGCTTTGGTTAAGGACAATAGAAATTGCTTAAAAATTTATGTCTTGGTCAGACCGATGGGCTTCATGAAGGTGATATACTGTCGAAGGTACAGGTGAGGGTCATCTGTCCCATCATACTTCTTGATGTCAGGAAACCTGTATTTTAGGGGAAGTGGTTCTTCATCGTCCATGTCTAAGTCATCATAGTCCATTACAGAGTCCAACCCCTTATCTTTCATTAAGAGTTTCATTTGAGATCTCATCTTAACCATTTCCTTAGCCCATTCCGGTTGTTCAGAATCCCCGACAGATGGTTGAATTTCTTGCTTAGGCAAATTAGCAAGCACAGTTTTCATATCATCCTCTCTTTCCCTGGGCCTCTTTTCAAACATCTCAGCAAATACCTCTTTGCACATTATCCCTGAATTCCTTCATAATTTCTTGCTTGAGGGATTATAGATCAAAATTGGAGAGTCTTAATATTTTGTTCCCCTTATAGTGTGGTCTCAATTGACTAGTTGGATTCTTGATATTAAGGGATCAAATTTCCCTTGATTTGCTTTCAAACAGAATAGACTTTTGACTATAAAAAAAATGAATTTAAAATGAAGATGAGTGATATGTATGCATGAAATGAAAATGATTTTTTGAAATTTGTTTTGAACTTTTTTTGTTTGCAAAGAGTTTACAAAATAAATACACAAATAACAAACACACACAAGTTTCAATAATGAAACCTTCCAACCTTATTCCTTCCACACACGTGTTCAAGGTGAGTCTCTTGCCCTAGAATTTTTATTCTGGGTTTTAATTATCAACAGAGGATATTAAAACCGACGTACATGCATAAGCTCTTGAGACGTAACAAATAAGTAGATATCTCATTAATAAAACCAAAGTCCAAGATAGTGGGCCATAGTAAAAGGATAAAGCCTAATCTAACATGGTTCATCATTATTGGGCTTGGGCTTTATGAAGGAGACTACTATATGGCATCAAAACACATGCATTTAGGGAAATCTTAGGGGTAGTTGCTAGGGCACTACATGAGCTGAGTCTCGGGTAAGGTTAAAGGCTCCCACAATCTTTTATATACTCTCTTTCCGTCTCCCCACTCAAAGGTCCGAACAACGTACTCAAATGTACTTCACTGTGAGTGATAATAGCTATATACTCCACCACCAGGTTTGAATGAAACACATGCAGCAAAGTAACAACCATTGTCGGGCTATTCGGGACTATGTGCACAGTATGTGAATGGTATAGTGAATGCAAATGCAGACGAATAATTAAATAATTAAAAATAATAAAATACAAAATACTAAAATCAGTTTCTCTATCCCCAGTGGAGTCGCCACAGTAGGCGGTGGGGTTCAGTGCGCGCCCAAGTATTCGGCGACCACGGCACTGTGCGGGCTCAAGGCCCACTAGGAGTACAACTTGGGGCTTTTGATAAGCTTTGGTTGGAGAATGGAGTCGCCACCCAAGTAAAATCCGGGATACTTTTACAGCAAACTGGATTCCACGGAGGGAGCCCAACAGCCGTCCTCAGATATTGGGTTCGGAAACTGGGTATGGGCCTTTGAA
This sequence comes from Macaranga tanarius, assembly GCA_949673435.1. Taxonomy (NCBI): domain Eukaryota; kingdom Viridiplantae; phylum Streptophyta; class Magnoliopsida; order Malpighiales; family Euphorbiaceae; genus Macaranga; species Macaranga tanarius. The sequence goes on from CATIWO010652275.1 coordinate 20,769, forward strand.
TAGTCCACCCGACCTTGCGATCGGCCTCCGTTTGTGTTTTTTTTTATTATTATTTTTAATTATTTAATTATCCCTTTAATTACATGCAAATGGCTATTTTAATCCAAACAATTTCAAAATTTACAATTTAGTTCAAGTTTGTTTAATAAATCCATTTTCATGCAATTGGGTCCATAATTCATACATCCATATACCATAAACATGATAATCCAAAATAAAATAATAAAAATAAAATAACAAAAATTGAAAGCACACACAAAGAAAGGAGGGAGGAGAAATGAGTTATAACCCTTTTAGATGCAGAATAAATAAAAATAAACAACAACTTAAATAAATAAAAATAGCCTGTGGGCTATCTAATATTTAAGTCTGCAACACAAATTAAGAATTAAATTTTTAAAAAATAAACAACCTACAAAAAGATAAAAAATTTAGTATAAAATAAAAAATAAAAATAATCAATAATAAAATTCTATCTTAATTAATTACAAGAAAAATTAAATGTAAAATATCAAATAACAAATAATTGTCCAAATAATATTCAAATCATGCATGCCTAATTAATAAAATTACCAAGAAAATAAAATAAAATATTATTCAAAATAAACAAGCCAAAAATGAATAATTATCAAATAGAAAATAAACAAATAAATAGATAAATAAACAAATAAAGAAAGAACAAATAAAATAAAATAAAATAATTAAACCAAAAAATAGCAAATAAAAATAAAAAAAACCATCATTAATAATAATTTTACCAAAAAGAAACAAATAAACAAACAATTAAAATAAGTAAAATAAACTAAATAAAATAAGAACAAATAATTTAAAAAAAAAAATCACGTCAACACTGCCATCACTGCCATGCATGGCACTGTTGACAAAAATGAAATAAGCCCATCAACTTGGAAAAAAATATTGAAACAAAGAGGCGTGTGCCTCAATAGCAAAGAGGCGCATGCCTCTTTTAATTCTAAAATTAGAGGCGCACGCCTCTACGAAGAGGCATGCGCCTCTGTATTTTCTAATGCAGAAAAATTAAAACAAATACAAAAAAATTAAGAATTTTAGAAAAAATGATTTTTGCTCTCAGAGTTTAATTTCGAGTTCCTTTCTAGCTCCGAAAAATCTATGGATTATGACCCCTTGCTTTTTTTTTTCTTGATATCTTCTTGTTTTTGGCTTTTTGTTTCTTCTTTTTTTGTATTTTGATTTTTTTGCTTATTTTTTGTGTGTTTTTTTTTCTCTCTGATCTCCCCCTCTTCTTTTCCTTTTGCCAAGCTTCCCCCATTTTATCCTTATTTTAGGGTGTTAATACCTACTTTAATGCTTCACTCTCTTCCACATCCTCTCCCATGAATGTGGGAGAGGAGTTATAGAACGTGGGAAGAATCCCACGTTCTGTAATCAATGTTTTTTTTTTTTTTTTTGAGCTTAGTGTTTGGGCTTAGTTTAGTGGATCTGATCTGATGGGTTTGGTCTAGTGGGTATGGTCTGATGGGTTTGATCTAGTAGGTTTGGGTTATGTTTGGGTCTCCTAAACGGGCCAGAATCCAATTCTTTCACTGAACAGGGCTTATATATCATTTTCATAACTGGGCTTTTGCCTCGTGGGCCGAGCCAGACCATGTATCCACACTATCCAATTTTATTTAAAGGATCTAACTGTATTTTTAGAAATTACTTTTAGACCTCTATAAAATAAATTTGACACTTACTAAATTTTTTATCCTCTTTTTCTTATAAACAAAATTTAAGAAAATGATTTTAAATACTAAATTTACTACTTTGGACATAAATTTAAAAATTAATTTCTAAATATTTTCATAAATTTTTAGTTTTTTCACTACAAACCCTTAAATTCTAACAACTTTAAAATTTACTTCTCAATTTTCAACTGCATTATTTAAAAAAAATTTTAATAGTAGGTCAGACAAAAAAGTATGAGATGAAAAAAAAAAAAGAGAATTTTGAGATACTAAAAATATTAGTTAAGAATATAAAAAATATTTGATTTTATTGAAAAAATATGAAAAAAATAAATATATATTAATTTTTTTTTATCATTTATGGTGATATTTAAAAGTACTTACTTTATTTTAATTTTTTTATTAGACTACATAATAAATTAATTAAAAACTCACAAGTTATAATTTTTTTGATTTTTCATTGATACATAAAAAGTCACAATTTTATGTAAAATTTTAGAAATTATTTTTAAAATTTATTTCAAAAGTAGTAAGATTAAAACTTGAGAATATTTTTGAATTTTATTTTTTTCCTAAAAAGGAAAAAAATTGAATAATTGTAAAATTTATTTTATATGGTTCTAAAATTAATTTTAAAAACTACAATTAGATTCTTCAGATAAAATTAGATAGAATTGACACAATTCGTAACGTTGAAAGAGCAAATTGAAATGACTTTTAAAATAATATTCAATTGATAATTGGTTCAAAATTTAGGATAGAACTTATCATATTTCCATTATTATTTGTCCAAAGTTTAGGATAGATCATATAATTGGTTCAAAGTTTAGGATATAAATGACTTAAAAATTAAAAAAAATTAAAAACTTTATAAATCTATATTTTAAAATAATTTCATCAATTTTCATTGTTACTTGTACTAATTTTTATTAATTAATGTTAAAGTTAAACTTTGTTTTATTTTTAGAATTTAATTGTAACAATTCTCTGAAAAATGGTCCAATATAATCAAATTTTAAAAGATTAAGATCCAAATGGGATAAAAAAAAAAAAAAAAAAGTTAAATGTAAACTTCAGAATAAAGTTGAGGGTAGGGGTGGCCACGGTTCATGAACCGGCCGGTTCCGGTTCGGAACCGCCGGTTCACGGTTCGACCTAAGGTGAAACAGAA
>CATIWO010652291.1:0-42151 GCA_949673435.1 Macaranga tanarius
ATTATTATTATTATTATTATTATTATTATTATTATTATTATTATTAATGTTGCTATTCATATTATATATTATATTATATCAGGTTGGGTATTAACTCATTTAATTGCTAGTAATTATATATGGTGTTGAGAGTTAACCCACTTAATTGCTGGGACTTTTTGTAAGAATTAAAGAGGAAGAGCTAAACTGAATTTTTGTCAAAAGTGCGGGCACTAGAGTGGTAATTTGCCAACCTCTTTGTCTATATATAGATCAGATGTAGAATTTTAAATAAGATCCTGATCTTCTCTGCCCTTTTCACTGTAGCACCTATCACCATTTTTCTCTTCGATCACCGGCCAAATGATGTCCGATCATCATGAAATTTGAGCCATAACTCCTTCTTAAAGTCCTCTACACATTAGTAGCTTTTGTTTCATTTAGAATGGTTTAGAATTTTGCCGAGAAACCTCTGAAAATTTAGCCATCTACTTCCGGCGTCAGATCTCCTTTTCCGGCGACGGTTAGCCATAACCTCTGCCACCAACGAGTTCCTCTCATCATCAGAAGTCTATAGATACCAACCACACTTTTGGGTGTCATCATTTGAGGCTCGTCAGAATTTTGATCAGTAAATTTTTATTTCTAACCCGATCTAATAATCTGACTATTAAATTTTGTATTTGACCATATATTTGGCTTCCACATAATTTTATGAGCATGCTGGTATGTTTGGATTTCGTAGATGATGTTTTTCTGCCAGTCCCACTCACCGGCGGTGAGGAACAGTGATCAACCCAAAAAAATATGTTTTTATTTTTTATAAATAGTATAGATTATGAGGATTGATCTTCATATTTGGAACAAAGTCAGTTTTGATAATTCTTTAATTTTTAGCAATTTTCTAGAATTCTTTGGAATTTACTTGTTGATTTTATTAAATAAATATTTGTTATTCTAGATAGTTTGGGAGCTAGAGCTGCGAATCCCAGGTAGGCGAGAACACGTTAGCCAACACACTCTACCAGTGAGCTAATATTAGAAAATATCTGTTATAATATTATGCATAATATCTTTAATTAAATTTGAGACGAAATCAGATTTTATGATATAAATACTTATTTATTATTTATGACAATAAAATTATTATTATGGAAATTTTGGATAGCATGCGCGATTTCAAATGAAGCATCAAGATTCAATTGTCTTATTTTATTTTATTAATTGTATAAAATATTTTGGAGACTATAATAGAATGAGCTACATGGTGGGTGTCACCAGGACTTTGTGCACACTTGTATGTTCTAGATTATGATTATGAGTATTTTGGCTTGGTTGAGTTCGTCTGTCAGGCATGATTATGAGTATGTTGACTTGGTTGAGTTCGTCTCTCGGGCATGATTATGAGTGTGTTAGCTTAGTGGAGCTTGTCTCTCAGGCATCAGTGTTGGAATAAGTGACTTGACTGTGGCTGTAACTCGGTTGAGCGTGATCTTTCGGGACGGCAATCCTTTGGATTTACGAAAGCTGAAAGCTAATAGATTTAAGGTGTAGGGTTCTACCATTATTTTCCACCAGTAATACTTTATTATATTATATTATATTATATTATATTATATTATATATATAGTAAATAATATTTTATAATCATAAGAAGAATGATTTAAAAGGGTATGGTTTACAAAGTTTAGTTTCTATTTTTTTATTATTTTAATGATTTTAATAGTTTTAAATAAGTAATATTTATTATCATGCATTTCCTAATATTAATTCACTCAGTGAGGTCTGACTCCCCTCAACTATTATTTTCAGGACATCTAGAGTCAGATTGCTAGCTCCTTCTGCTTCACCGGTTTCCCTCTTCTCCGGCTATTTGGTGTAGGTCATATCATTATTAACATTATGTATTAGCACTCTAGACACCGCATTAGTTGAATATTATGTAGTAGTTGAACATTATGCTATTATTCCTATAATTTGTATTATGTGGATTTGTTTAATTATATTTTGTAGTATGATATTATGATGGCTTGATTATGCTTTATTGTTGGCTAATGTTCTTGATGTAGTAGTTGAGTTGAGTTATCCTTTGGGAGTATTATTCGTTCATTACAGGTTTTAAGTTTGCTCCATTTTTAGGGGAAACTCTGTCGGATTTTTGTTAAAGTATTATGTGTTAAATGATTTTATTTTAAAATTTTCTTGGAAGACTTACTATAGGTTTTGGAAGCTTACAACTTTTCCATTCCCTAGTGCCGGTCACGTACCTTGGGTTCGGGTCGTGATAAAGTTGGTATCAGAGCTATAGGTTTATTTGCATCTCTTCTAATCAGTTATGTCTCTCTTTTCTTGTAACTACTGTGGTGATTCGGTAGAATATCGTCATTGGTTGTCATCTTTATTTTTAAAATTCAGCTTGTGCGATAGGATATTTTTATTATGTCTTGAATTCTTATTCTTGATTCTTTTTTAGAATGAGGTGAACGCGAACTGCTCTTGCTGTAGAAGTAGCAAACAATGATAATAAGCAATCCTATCCTCCTGCCCTACCTACTAGGAGGAGAGGTAGACCAAGAGCTGCTGCTGCTGAAAGGCAAGGGCAACAGCCAAAAGTGGAGCAAGCTGCTCTAAAAGTAGATCCTGCAGTATTTTTAGCTGGAATGCCATGGATTAATCAAGGTTTAGCTACACTTAATCAAGCCATGCCATTGGTTCAACAAACGCTTCAACAAAGAAATCAAAAAATGTTTGATGCTGATGTTGCACTCCTGTACTCTAGGGTTGGTAGAGTTTTTTTTGATGGCACATGAGATGTATTAGACTTTATTAATTCAATAGAGTCACGGACTAGGACAATGCATACAAATTATCAGAGGATTTTAGTGGTTGAGTTATCAGTTCAAGTAGCGGCTCAGGATTGGTTTATGTAGTCTATACAGCCCTATATGAATTCCATGTCTTGGCTGGAGTTCAAAGAACAATTCTTGAGATATTTTTTTCCACCTGCTTCGAGGGATGCCTACCGGTGGAAGCTTTTGCATATCAGTAGAGGAGAAACATATGTTGAAGATTACACAAGAGAGTTCTATAGATTGTAATATCATACAGAGGATGTCATGGTAGATGAGCATATAGTGGTTGACTTATAGGTAACTAGTTTAGGACCAACATAAGTGGGGATATGCACAACGGGCCATACCTTGGAGAGTGTTATAGAGGAGGCTCTATTATTAGAGAGAAGGCACATAAGACAGGGTACCATTTCAGACCCGTATAGTAGTGGGTGTAGCAAAACAGTTAGCATTCATAATATATAGCAACCAGTATTTTAAATGGGTAGTACAAATGTGTAGACTGGTAGTACATCCCTGCTGAGTTACAGAGGCCCCGTGGATAAAAAGGAGGGAGACATGGCCGAAGGAGTAACAGATCCTTCAGGTTTGGTGCGAGAGCTAGTAGCAGCAGTAGTGGTTAGAGCTTTGGATATGGTAGTTCGGCCTCTAGACCTAGTACATGTCCTAGTTGTGGATGAGCACATCAAGGTCCTTGTCACCTACCATTTGGAGCATGTTTTAGATGTGGTCAGGTTAGGCATTTCGCTAGATTATGCCTAAATTATAGATATCAGCAAGCTTACTCCCAGGGTTCCTCAACCATAGTTGCTCAGCCAGTGTAGCAGGTACCTCCTCAATTTTATGCACCAGTGTATCCTTAGTAGAGTGGTACTCAGTTTTTAAGCCAGCAGGGACGTGGTTCAGGAGGTAGATCTGGTGGAAGATTTAGTGGTAGAGGATTTGCATAACCATCTACATCTCAACAGGGAGGCTAAGAACATGCTAGAGTTTTTACTCTTACCCCACAGGATGCACAGGCTTCTAATGCAGTTGTTACAGGTACTCTCCTAGTATATTACCTTGATGCTAGAGTCTTATTTGATCCTGGTGCATCACATTCCTTTGTATCCCCTATTTTTGCTTCAAATATGGGACGACAATCGTCAAGATTTATGGTTCCATTATTTATGGCAACTCCACTTAGTGATGAGTTCGAAAGAGATATAATTTTTCCATCTTGCCCAGTGTTAGTGGAAGATTGAGAGTTGATAGAAGACTTAATACTTTTAGATGTGATTGATTTTGATGTGATTTTAGGAATGGATTGACTAGCCCAACATTATGCCATGCTAGATTACCAAAAGAATGATGTGATTTTTGAAATTCTAAATGACGAGGAATTTTGATTCAAAGGTGATAAAAGTTCAATGCCTCAAACTTTTATCTCTGCAATTACTGCAAGGAGAATGCTTAAAAAATGGTATCAAGGGTCTTTGGCAGTTGTCAAGGACATGCAAGGTGAAAAGAATGCAGTAGAGAATGTGCCAGTGGTATGTGAATTTTTGGATGTTTTTTCTAAGGAGTTACCAGGACTACCACTAGAAAGAGAGATAGAATTCTGTATAGATATTATGCCTGGTATATATCCTATCTCTATACCACCTTATAGGATGGCACTAGTAGAATTGAAAGAACTCAAGGAGCAATTGAAAGAGTTACTAGATAAGGGTTTTATTAGACCCAACACTTCTCCTTGGGGTGCACCAGTATCGTTTGTGAAGAAGAAAGATGAAAGTTTTCGACTTTGTATCGACTATAGATAGTTGAACAAAGTCACTATCAAGAATAAGTATCCTTTACCGAGGATTGACGACTTATTTGATCAATTACAAAGAGCACAATATTTTTCTAAGATTGATTTAAGATCGGGGTATCATCAATTGAGAATTAGAAATGAAGATATACTTAAAATAATATTTCGGACAAGATATGACAACTATGAGTTTTTGGTGATGTCTTTTGGATTAACCAATGCCCCAACATCTTTCATGGATTTGATGAATTGGGTGTTTAGGCCATTCTTAGACCGATTTATAATAGTATTCATTGATGATATCTTAGTATATTCAAAGAGTATGGGTGAACATGCTATGTATTTAAGAATGGTGTTACAGACTTTGAGAGAGCATCGGCTTTATGCCAAGTTCTTGAAGTGTGAATTTTAGTTGGATCAAGTGGCATTCTTTGGACACGTGGTATTCAAGTGGACCCAAAAAAGATAGAAGCCATTATAGAGTGGCCAAGACCCACAAATATTATAAAATTAAGAAGTTTTCTAGGTTTAGCTGGCTATTATAGAAGATTTTAAAAAGATTTCTCCAGAATTGTAATGCCTTTAACAAGGTTAACCCAGAAGAATGTTAAGTATGTCTGGACAGATAAATGTGAAGCGCATTTCTAACTGCTAAAGGATGCTTTAACATCAGCTCCAGTGTTGACCTTACCCTCAAGAAATGAAGGTTATATATTCTATTGTGATGCTTCTCGAGTCGGCTTAGGATTTGTCTTAATGCAGAATGGTAGAGTAATTACATATGCTTCACGTCAGTTAAAGAAGCACAAGAAAAATTACCCTACTCATGACTTGGAGATGGCGGCAGTGGTGTTTGCACTTAAGATATAGAGACATTATCTGTATGGTGTCACCTGTGAGATATACACTGATCATAAGCCTGAAGTACATTTTTCAACAAAAAGATTTAAACTTGAGGTAAAAAAGGTGGATGGAGCTCTTGAAAGATTATGATTGTTCCATTCTTTACCATCCAGGAAAAGCTAATATGGTAGCAGACGCTTTGAGTAGGAAGTCTGCAGGAAGCCTTGCTCACATTAGCTCAAAAAGGAGGCCAATCATTAAAGAGCTGCATGAATTAATTGAATAGGGATTGCAATGGAAGATAATTAGATCATGTTTGTTGGCCCAATTTAGAGTACGATCGGTGTACTTGGATTGAGTGAAGGCGGCTTAAGAAAGGGACTCACAATTACAAAGGATTATGTCAGAGGTCCAACAAGGTTAATCATGAGATTTTGTGATTGGTAATGATGTTGTATTATGTTTAAGCACTAGGTTATGTGTGCCAGATGTTGATGATATAAGGAAGGAGATTATGGAAGAAGCACACTTTTCTACATATAGTATCAATCCAGGTTCTACCAAAATGTACCATGATTTAAAAAGTACCTATTGGTGGAATGGGATGAAAAGAGACATTGCAAAGTTTGTATCCAAGTGTCTCACATGCCAGTAGGTGAAGCTTGAGCATCAAAGACCATCTGGATTGCTATAATTGCTCCCCATTCCTAAATGGAAATGGAATATAATTGCAATAGATTTTATTTCTAGATTGCCATGTACCACAAGTGGTTATGATGCCATTTGGGTGATAGTGGACAGGTTGACTAAATTAGCCCACTTTTTGCCAATAAAGAAGACTTACACTACAGATAAGTTAGCTCAGTTATATATCAAACAAATTATTTATCTTCACGGTATGCCAGAAAGTATAGTGTCGGATATAAGAGCTACTTTTACTTCAGTTTTATGGCAAGATTTACATAAAGCAATGGGTATAAGACTTGATTTCAGCATAGCTTTCCATCCTCAAATAGATGGATAATTAGAAAGGACCATTCAGATATTGGAGGATATGCTGAGAATGTGTGTTATGGACTTTGGAGGGCAATAGGACTTACATTTGCCATTAATAGAGTTTGCCTACAGTAACATCTACCATGCTAGCATTGAAATGGCTCCATACGAGGCGTTGTATTGTAAAAGGTGTAGATCTCCTTTTTGTTGGGAAGTTAGTGAAAGGTAGATAATAGGTCCTGAATTAGTACAAGTAACTTCAGAGAAGGTTCCTCTTATCCAACAAAGATTGAGGACAGCTTTTAGCAAACAGAAAAGATATGCAGATCCTAAGAGAAAGGACATGTCATTTTCTGTTGGAGATTTGGTATTTTTAAAGGTGTCACTAATGAAGGGGGTGATGAGATTTGGTAAAAAGGGCAAGCTAGCACCGCGATACATTGGACCTTTTGAGATTCGGTCTAAAGTTAGTGAGGTGGCTTATAGATTAGAGTTGCCATTCGAGATGTCAAGGATCCATCCAGTATTTCATGTCTCTATGTTGAGAAAATATATTTCTTATCCTTCTCACATTCTTCAACCTCAAGCGGTGGAGCTCAGTGAAGACTCGACATATGAGGAATATCCTATGGCTATAGTGGATCGTCAAGTTTGTCAGCTTCGTACGAAGGAAATTCCTATGGTAAAAGTGTTGTGGAGCAATCATACAGTAGAAGATTACACTTGGGAGACCGATGTAGATATGAAAAGTCGATACCCCTATTTGTTTCAGTACTAATGTGAAATTCAAGGATGAATTTTCTTAATGGGGGAAGAATGTAATAACTTGAATTTTTATTAGTATTATTATTATTATTACTTTCTTGTTATTATTGTTATTATTATTATTATTGGTATTATTATTATTATTATTATTATTATTATTATTATTATTATTATTATTATTATTATTATTATTATTATTATTATTATTATATCAGATTGGGTATTAACTTATTTAATTGCTAGTAATTATATATGGTGTTGAGAGTTAACCCATTTAATTACTGGGACTTTTTGTAAGAATTAAAGAGGAAGGGCTAAGCTGAATTTTTACCAAAAGTGCAGGCACTAGAGTAGTAATTTTCCAACCACCTTGTCTATATATAGATCAGATGCAGAATTTCAAATAAGACCCTGATCTTCTCTGCCCTTTTCACTGTAGCACCTGTCACTGTTTTTCTCTCTGATCACTGGTCAAATGATGTCTGATCATCATGAAATTTGAACCACAGCTCCTTCTTAATGTCCTCTACGCATTAGTAGTTTTTATTTTGTTTAGAATGGTTTAGATTTTTTTCGGTAAGCCTCTAAAAATTCATCCATCTACTTCCAATGTCAGATCTCCTTTTCCGGCGATGGTCAGCTAGAACCTCTGCCACCAACGAGTTTCTCTCATCATCAGGAGTCCATAGATACCAACCACACATTCAGGTATCATCATTTGAGGCTCTTCAAAATTTTGATCGGTAAATTTTTATTTCTAACCTGATCTAATAATCTGACCATTAAATTTTGTATTTGAGCATATATTTGGCTTCCTTATAATTTTATGAGCATGCTGGTATGTTTGGATTTTGTAGATGATGTTTTTCGGCGACCGGTGAGGAACAGTGATCAACCTAAAAATTATGTTTTTATTTTTAATAAATAGTATAGATTATAAGGATTGATCTCCATATTTGGAACAAAGTCAGTTTTGATAATTCTTTGATTTTTAGCAATTTTCTAAAATTCTTAGGAATTTACTTGTTGAATTTATTAAATAAATATTTGTTATTCTAAAGAGTTCGGGAGCTAGAGCTGCGGATCTTAAGGGCGAGAATACGTCGACCAGCACGCTATACCAGTGAGTTAATATTAGAAAATGTCCATTACAATGTTATGCTTAATATTTTTAATTAAATTTGAGATGAAATCAGATTTTATGATATAAATACTTATTTATTATTTATGATGATGAAATTATTATTATGGAAATTTTGGATAGCATGCATGATTTCAAATGAAGCATCAAGATTCAATTGTCTTATTTTATTTTATTAATTATTTAAAATATTTTGGAGACTATGATAGAATGAGTTATTTGGTGGGTGTTACTAAGACCATATATGCACTGGTATGATCTAGATTATGATTATAAGTATTTGGCTCAGTTGAGTTTATCTCTTGGGCATGATTATGAGTATTTTGGCTTGGTTGAGTTCGTCTCTCATGCATGATTTTGAGTACGATGGCTCAGTTAAGTTTGTCTCTCAGGCATGATTATAAGTATGTTGGCTCGGTGGAGCTTGTCTCTCGGGCATCAGTATTAGAATAAGTGACTTGACTGTGGTTGTACCTCAATTGAGCATGATCTCTTGGGAAGGCAGTCCTTTGGATTTACGAGAGATGAAAAGCTAATAGATTTGAGGTGTAGGGTTCTACCATTATTTTCCACCAGTAATACTTTATTATATTAGATATATATATATATATATATTCATGAAAAGAATAAAGATTTAAGAAATATTTTAGTAAATAATATTTTATGATCGTAAGAAGAATGATTTAAAAGGGTATGGTTTACAAAGTTTAGTTTTTATATGTTTTTTATTATTTTTATTATTTTAATAGTTTTAAATAAATAATATTTATTATCATGCATTTCCTAATATTAATTCACTCAATGAGGTCTGACTTCCCTCAACTATTATTTCCAAGACATCTAGAGTCAGATTGCTAGCTCCTTCTGCTTCATCGATTTCCTTATTCTCCGGCTGTTTGGTGTAGGTCCTATCATTATTAGCATTATGTATTAGCACTCTAGACACCGCAGTAGTTAAATATTATATAGGAACATTATGTTATTATTCCTATAATTTGTATTATGTAGATTTATTTAATTATATTTTGTAGTGTAATATTGTGATGGTTTGATTTGGCTTTATTGTTCGCTGATGTTCTTAATGTAGTTGTTGAGTTGAGTTATCCTTTGGGAGTGTTATTCGTTCATTGCAGATTTTGAGTTTGCTCCATTTTTAGGGGAAATTCTACTGAATTTTTGTTAAAGTGTTATGTGTTAGATGAATTTGTTTTAAAATTTTCTTGAAAAGCTTACTACGGGTTTTGAAAGCTTACAGCTTTCCTATTTCCTAGTGTCGGTCAAGTGGCTTGGGTTCGGGTTGTGACACATGAAATTGTTTAACTAATTGGCTTACTTCATTTTGCACATTATGGAATGAAGTTAACCTTGATGTAGTATTGAAATTTGAATTTTCTGTTCTATTTCCCATTAAGCCTTTATGCTTAATCAGGAATAAAAAATTCACTCCTCAAGATGAATTCTAATGTATAGAAATTATGAACTTATTTGCAAATATCTTCATATTTGGATTAAAATGGTTGTTTAACACAATATAAGGATCTAATGTTTTGAAAAGGACCATGGTGTAACCCAAATAAAACTTTGGTAACCAAAAAGTCACAAATAAAAGTTTTGTTACCATTTTAAAATTACGTATAAAGTTTGGTAACCTCCAAGAGAATTTAACTCACATTATAGTGAGAAGCAGATTTTCATTGCAATGTTATAAAGAAAGCAAACAATCACTTTTAATAAAGAATGCATTATCTTGAAAGATATATGGTATAATTGAATATAATTTATTGGCAGATGATTTGGTTAATCTTTTACTAATTTTAGGAACAATATGCAAGATTGGTGACTTCAGGTGTTATTACTAAACTGCATACAATTGATTGGACTGTGGAACTTTTAAAGACTAATATTCTTCTTGCTGGAATGAGGATTAATTAGTAATACATATAACTAACACGTATAGGCTAAAATTATACTTAAATAAGAATGCTAGTATAAATTTTATCTAATAAATATGGTTTAGTACAAATATGGATTTTTAGGGAAGAAAGTTAAGGATTTATTCAGACACTTTGCTAGAACTTTGTTTAGTGGAAAAGTTAGCCTTAGAAAGCAAAGATTATGGAATTCCCAACTTTTCAACAGAAGAGTTCACAAATGTGTACAAGATGCATACACTTTTTCCTAATAAATTCATCATAAGGGACATTAAATCAAAACTTCAAACTTTGAATGATTTTAAGTACTATAAGAGAAATTATGTTTCTCTCCTCTTACATAGAAACTTGACTATTTAAATAATTATATGGTGGCATTCTAGTTGAACATAAGAACATGAAAATTTTTTCATGTTATAATTTCAAGCAATAGTGAAAATAGGATACATATCATAATTATAGATCAATGAAAATTTCAAAAATGAGATTGATTAGTGTAAGGTGTGTGATGTAATAGAGTGCCTATAAAGGAAATGATAGAAAAAGAAGGGGAGACAAGATTGACAAGAATTAAAATGGAGGAAATAATATTGTCAATAGGTAATCAAGCATGCAGAGCTATAACATTATGGGACTATCCTTCATGCATGAGAAAACTTGTTGCTCATGACATTCATGGAGAAGAGAGACTAGATCCTTTGGATATAGCTGCTATAGAACGTAATTACCTTTAAACTTTCCTTTTTCTTATTAATGTCTTGGCCATTATATAAATATTGCTATGAATTTTAGTTGATTAGTCTGCAGAGATAGGGAGAGAGGAGTTGCTCACTATAACAAATTCAGAAGGAACATATTAATGATTCCTATTAGTAAGTGAGAAGATTTGACAGATGATTAAAAAGTTATAAAGGCTCTTTATGAAGTGTGTGAAAATGATATTAAAAGTTAGATTTGCTAATTGACATGAATGTAGAAAAGAAAATCAAAGGCTTTTCCCATTAATGAAATTGCTCTTTTCATCTTTTTGCTTATTGAATCAAGGTAAACTTCATGTCTTTGCACTTGCATAATATTCTTATATTCTTTTTCTAATGGAAGTAATTTTTAGAAGGCTAAGGGTAGACTATTTTTTCACCACCAATTTCAATTCCATAACCTACACATAAAAGGGGTTAGAGTGAGTTAATGTTAGGTTTAAAAAGCAAGAAAAGAAAAACATGAACATGAAAGAGATAGTAACAAAAATGATGAATTTAAAATAAAACTAAATAATTTTCCTTTTCCTTTTCTTCTTCATTTTGTTATTTTCTATTACAAAATACATACATTCAACTTTGTTCTAGTTGCCTCTTGACGCAGTGTATAGAGCGAATAACTAAAACACATTTGATTATTAAAACACAAAAATCTCAAATCTAGAGATTTAATTCTCAATCCAGAGAAAATAAAGCAAAGGCTTAATTAAGTTGATAAAAAGTGAATAATAGTCTCTTAATACAAACCCTAACATGAAATATTTATAGTCTAGGATTAAAAAGGGATAAAATAGGAATAAAATAGAGGCCCAAATTAGTTAAAATAAATAAAAATAATTAAATTCATGTTGCTGCCATCGAAAACCTGGCGTTTACCATTGTGCTGCGATTGCCACAGAGAATGCATAGGTAGGAATCCCTACAATCACCACTATGCACAAGCAGCAGGGGTCTTGCTTTAGTTGCAAATTGAATGGCCTCCATCATTCACCTCCACTCGCAAAGAACTCAACCTCGAGTTATCCAAGGCTTATATCAGGCTGAAACAAAGTAATATCTATAACATTGAAGGTCTTTAAGATACCCATCCAAGTTGATAAATAAATCACATAAGCATTATCATTAGTCTTCTGAACTATCTTGTATGGTTCATACTTCCTTTGTCGAAGCTTGCTATGATGACTTTGCATTCTTGCCTTGCTAATGAACACCATTACCTCATCACCCACATCAAATACCTTGAAACATCAATGCATATCCACTTCTACCTTGTACTTTGCATTAGCTTTCTCAAGCTTGGTTTTGACATCCACTTGCACCTCTTGAACTTGCTTTGCCAAATCACCAGCTGCCACACTAAGACCTGGCACCTTTGGAAGTTTTACTAAATCCAAAGCATGGTTAGAACATTTCATATACGTAATAAAGAATGGAGATCTACCTATGGCACTATGAATAATGTTGTTATAAGCAAACTTTGCCTATATAATGGCAAAATCCTATTGTTTCGGTCTAACCATGCAAATACTCTGAATAAGGTTTCCCAATGTCTTATTCACCACCTCTATTTGACCATCTGTTTGTGGATGCACTATACTACTGAAATTCAATGAGGAATCAAACATCTTCCAAAGTTTCATCCAAATGTGACTAAGAAACTTAGTGTCACGATTAGATGTTATTGTCTTTGGCACTCTATGCAACCTTACAACCTCTCTAAGGAATAGTTTGGCTGTAGAAGATGCATTTGCAGTCTTCTTACATGGTAAAAAATGCACTATCTTAGAAACCTGATCCACCACAATAAATATAGAATCTATACCTTGTTAAGTTCGTGGTAAACCCAATATAAAATTCATCGAAAGGTCTTCCTATATGGCATTAGGAACCGACAATGTCATGTACAACCCAGTATTCAGTGTCTAAAATTTAGCCGTTTGACATACATAACACCTAGCCACAATGTTAGTCACATCCCTTCTCAACCTAGGTCAATAGTACCTCTCTTTCAAGGCTTCAATAGATTTATCTCTTCTAAAATGACCTACTAAACCACCACTATGCAAATCTCTAATGACCTTCCCACGAAGAGATGTGCGAGGAAGACAAAGCTGCCCACTTTTTATGAGGAAACCATCATGAATGTAAAAATCATCACAAGGCTGTTTATGCACCCAACTAGCCCAAATCCGCTTGAAGTCATCATCCTCTATATACAACTTCTTCAACACTTCAAAACCTACTATCTACCAAATAAGAGTTTTCATCAATGCCACACACCTACTCAAAGCATCTGCCACCTTATTTTGCTGTCCTGATTTATGGACAAGCTTATAAAGGAATTTCTCTATATATGCTGACTACCTAGCATATATATCACTCCTAATATGCTTCTGTGTGCTTAAATACTTCAATGCTTGATGATTAGTATATAGAATGAACTCTTTAGCTATGAGATAGTGCTCTCAACTCTTCAAATCCCTCACAACAGTATAAAACTCCTTATCATAGGTAGCCCACTTTTGCCTAGCCTCATACAACTTCTCACTAAAGAAAGCTACCGGCCTTTTCTCTTGGTATAGAATAGCCCCAACACCTACACCACTAGCATCACACTCCACTTCAAATAACTTCTCAAAATCAAGCAATGCTAACACAGGCAGTGCTTAACTTCTTCTTGATTAAAGCAAAACTACTCTCTTGTTCCTCACCCACTAAAATTTTTCCTTCTTTAAACATTCAATAATAGGAGCAACAATACTACTGAAATGTTTTATGGATCATATATAGAAAGTTCCCAACCCATGAAAACTCCTTATATCACTCACACTCTTTGGAGTAGGCCATTCTCTAGTAGCCTTCACTTTCTCCTCATCTACCTTAATCCCCTCACTACTCACCATATAGCCAAGAAATGACAAACTATCTTTCATAAAAGTACACTTCTTCAAATTAGCATATAGTTTGTTCTCCTTTAACACTTTAAACACTTCCCTAAGGTGATCTATATGCTCTTGTTTAGACTTACTGTGAATCAAAATATCATCAAAATATACAACCATAAATTTACCCAAGAAAGGTTGGAGTACCTAATTCATAAGTCGCATAAATGTACTTGAAGCATTGGTGAGGCCAAAAGGCATGACTAGCCACTCGTACTGTCACAACCACTCTGCTAGCTGTTGAGCAGGTGCAACTTGCTGAGCTGGCTAATGCTACTGCTGGAAGTAGTAATATAACATACATATATTGCTAGTAACTTAAAATTAACTGAAGGTAATACTACTATTATACATCATAAAAGTCTTTTAATACATCCTCAGATTTAATATATACAATCCACCCATTATTAATAAGACTAACTTAGAGATAAACCTAAAAGATATAGACACCTGGATGGACACCAAAACAGGTCTTACGAGCTACTACTGCTGAGACTGCACTGAATCTAAAAATATTTTAAAATAAGAGTGGTGAGTATAAATATACTCAGTGAGTGGTCTAAAAATAAAGTATAATAATGTAAAACGGGAACATTAGCTATTCGTTAAATAAATATAAGGATATATTCACAACTGTATTAAAAATAGCTATTAAGCTGCTGAAATAACATAATGCCATATATTTGCTATAAAACTGAATAAACATTAACAATCACTTTAATCCATACACTCATCAAATATGTAACCAAGAGATTATGCTAACACAATAGGCATATTGATGACTTGGCAACCCAAGTGGATTCATACTGCTATAATAATGTTGGTCATACGCATGTGCAAAGCTGCCTCCCAAGGGCTAACCACCCAATTGTATGCCTCCAAAGCTATATGTACAACCAAGCGTCATCCCCAAGACAGTTGCTAATAATATTGCTGATATAAGACACCAGTTATCATGGTATAATCTAAAGGATACATATCACAAGGGTATAGGTTTGCTTCTAAATCAATCATTCACATTCATCAAACTACTAAATAAACATAATAGTTGAATATCTAGCTAATGCTAGTATCAAAATACTGCTGAGAAATAATCATTTCATAAATAATAATAATAATAATAATAAATGTATTCTTTCTTCAAAACACTTTAACTATATCAGTAGCAAATATATATACTGCCACATGTTCCCAATTTCAGATATAAAAGCTACATAACTTGTAAAACTATATTTGCAAGCTAATAGTCGATAAAAGACTATTTGTAAGGAAACATTATACTTAAATCATAAAACTTATTTGATTAACTTACATACATGAACATATAAGTACTTAGTTTCAAAATTAGTTATATATATATATAACCACTCACTTGAACTTACTGTGCCCAAACACTAGCTAGCTAGCCCTGATCTAGCCTCTACAGCTCCAATTTGATCCGATCCTAATATCCATAAGTAAAATCATAAGAATATAAGCTTAAATCTCAATTCTACTCAACTTAAGTTGATCTACGGCTAAAGGATGGAGTTTAGGACTCGAAAAATGGTTCAACAATTATCAAAATTAGGTTTTCAAGGTTTGGGAACCTATAGAGGCGCCTCCTCTATGCACAAAGGCTCCTCCTCTGTGCACAGAGGTGCATCCTCTATGTAGAGGCACATCCTCTATGCAGAGGTGCCTCCTCTGTCCATTGACTGCCTCCTCTGTGCATAAAGGTGCCGCCTCTATGACCCGAAACAGTGCCTACAGTTGAAAAATGTCAATTTTCATGAATTTTTACCAATTTTCAACACCAATTAAACCCCCAAACAAGAAAAATAATTAAAATGGTCTGTTTTAGCATAAGTAAAGCTTAAAACTTCACGAAATAATCAAAACGTCAAATTCTATTCAATATCAAAAACTTAAAACAAAATAGTTTTTACTTACTAAATCTTTCATATATAAATCTTGAATCAGCAAAGAAAAGCTTGGATTGATGTTTGAAGTTCGAGTTTTGAAAGTTTGGGGAGTAAAGAGGAAGAAAATGAAGAAAAAAAGTAAAGAAAGGAAAATAAATGTCTGGTGGCATAAACAGGAAGAAGAAGATGATGATGCTATGTTAAAATCCCTTTTTTTGGCAAATATCCACTTTGACCCTTATAAAATCCTTTAAGCATAAAATAACCCTCAAAACTTATTTTTAATGCAATTAAGTCCAAAATTCTATCAAAAGGCCAATTAGTCTCTAGGGTAGAATATTACATGCACAACCCATCCCTTATTTTGAATGTCATTTTCTACTCATCACCTGGATGGATTCTAGTTTGATGGTAGCCACTCCTCAAATCTATCTTACTAAACACCACTGTTGTACTCAATTGATCAAGCTTGTCATCTAGCCTTGGAATTAGAAACCTGTAACCAATGGTAATTTTATTGATCACCTTACTATCAATAGACATCTGCCAACTTCCATCTTTTTTTTGCGTCAACAATGCTGGAACCTCATTGGCTCATATTAGCCTATATATGTCCTTTGCTCTATAACTCCTCCACCTTTTCCTTTAAAATCTCATTCTCCTTTAGACTCATCTTATAATGTGGTAGGTTAGGTAAAGTAGCACTAGGCACCAAGTTAATGTGATGTTGTATATCCACATAGGAGGTAGTCCTATAAGCAAATCATCATGCGCCACATCCTCAAACTCCTTAAATAAACCTTGCACCTCCATTGGAATTGGATGTCCCTCTAAATTTTCACTACCTTCCTCTTCTTTCACCATTAATAAATGCACCTCATGCGTCTCTTTGCATTCCCCAACAAATGTAGATGGTTAGAAAGTTCCTTCCTTCCGCTTTTGTAGCATTGGGTTAGTTCTTTCTAGAAAATGGAACTAGAGTATATCTCACACCACCTTCTCTAACTAATACACATTCTTCCTACCTAAATGTTTGGCATCCACATCATACTGCCAAGGATGCCCAAACAAAATATGGCAAGCATCCATGTCTACTACATCATAATACACTTCATCGACATACTTGCCAATAGAAAAGGGTACCTTACACCATTCTGTTACCTTAATACCACTAACCTCCTTAATCTAACCAATGGTATATAGATTAGGATGTGCTTCGATTGCTAGATTTAACTTCTCTACAACATTCCTACCTATGATGTTCTCTTGGCTTCCGATATCAATGATGAGATCAAATAAACTCCCATGCATTGTACATCTAGTACGAATGAGTTTATGGCATTGAGTATCATCCCCGCACTTTGGTGACAACATGAGCTTCCTCACCACATAGGCATACCCACCATGCTCATAATTATCACTATCATCCTCACCATTAGGCTCGCATACTTCATCATCAACTACATCGTCATCCTTCTTTACCACGTTCACTGCCTTTCTCTTTGGACACTCATTGGAGTGATGCCCAACCTTACTACACCTATATAATTTGGCACTAAAAGGCTTAGTATAAGGATTGTTGTTCTTGGTAGGCTCCACACTACTAGTTTGAGGCAACTTTTCCTTGTCAATTGGAGCTTTGTTATCTACTCCCCCATATCTTCTATAGTTAGCACTCCGGGTTTGCTCTTAGATGAGCAATTTGGCTTTTGTGGCCAAATTTCTCACCTCTTGCACACTGAACACCATCTGCATCCTAATCTTGTCTATGATGGATGATTTTAACCTACTTAAGTACCTTTCCACCTATTGGTTTTCACTCTCTGACAATTGGTTCCTTTTTGACAATCTCATAAATTCAGTAGTATATTTATTCACACTCCTAATACCTTGTGAACACCTCTGGTAAGCTTGAAACAGATATTGCTCGTGGTCTGGAGGTAAAAATCTACTCCGTAATAATTGCCTCATTCTACATCAAGTTTGAACCGGACCACGCCCTTCTCTTATCCTAAACTATCTCAATCTCTCCTACTAAACCGACGCTTCTCCCTTTATTCTATAAGCAATAAACTTCACCTTCCTATCCTTGGGTAATTCAGTATAATCAAAGAACCTATCTACTTCAGTCAACTAATCAAAAAATTCCTTTATATCAAGATCACCACTGAAGTTGGGGATATCTACCTTTAGTTTGTATTCATTGTCACCTCTATAATTTAGTTGCCATTGTCTTGCTCTACTAAACCTTCCATGCACATTCACCATGTTACAAAGGTCAGCCTCATCATCTGAAGTATCAATATAACCCACAGTTACCCTTCATTGATTGTTGGGAATGGGATCAATAATGGGTCTGACAAGGTTAACTCCTCTAGCTTATTCGCCATCATCATTCCTACGCCCTTGTTCATTAACCCTCAATAACGCTTGCAATTGGATCTGAATCATTTCCATTTACTGGTTTATATTTTAGATTCATAGTTATTGCTCTTCAATTGCTCTCCAAATAACCTGCAATCCTCGATCACTATCTTGGGATTGGTTGCCATCACTACGATCATTATAAGCCATCGATTGGGAAAAACCTACTCTGATATCACCTGACACAACGTATTGCACGAATAACCAAAACATGTTTGATTATTGAAATACACAAATCTCAAATCCAGATATTTAATTCTCAATTCAGAGAAAACAAAGCAAAAGCTTAATTAAGTTGATAAAAAGTGAATAATAGTCTCCTAATACAAACCCTAACATGAGATATTTATAGTCTAGGCTTAAAAAAGGACAAAATAAGAATAAAACAGAGTCCTAACTTAATTAAAATAAATAAAAATTATCAAATTTACATTGCGGCTATTAAAAACCTGGTGATCACTAGTGTGCCGCAATCGCCACAGAGAATGCATAGGCAGAAATCTCTATGATCGCCAGTATGCATAAGCAGGCAGTAGCAGTTTTACTTCAGTTGCAAATTGAATGGCCTCCATTACCTCCTTTTATCAGGAGAGGTTTCTTTTTTAAGACAAGGACAAGTACATCCTAACACCATACTTATGTCCTTGAAATCAGGATCACCATTCCTTTTACTTAACTCTAATGACATTACCATTTTTTACACTCTTAAATAAAACTTTTAGCAACTCTAACACTCTTTGATGAGATTTTTATTGGAGATTACAACTTATGCTTCCATGGACAAAATTCCTTTCAAAGTTTATACATTTTGTTCATCAACATCTTTTTCAACAGTTTCAAATTTTATCTCCATCACCTTTCACTTTTATGGTGGCCTCTCACCATAAAGCTCCTTCTTAATAATAAATCTCTTTCTTTAAACTTCAAAAACTTCTTTAACTAATTTTCTTCATTCTTAATCCTACTTTACAAAAGAACAACAAGTGTATAACACAATGATCTTTCAACCATAAGATTTTAGCAGTTTATAAATATGTACATGTCTTTAGTCAATATAATTATGTAATTTTTCAACTTACCGATTCTTCACCATTATAATTTCTGCTTTTTTTTAGACTTATCGATATCTTCCATTTATTTTACAATTTTGAGACAATTTAGTCTCTTCTATGATTTTGCAATTTTAAGACTTGCATGTCTATTAGTCAACAACAATTCAATAACTCAAGACAAGCTCAAAAACTAAAACCGGTAGATTCAAACTTAATGAAACTTCATCTTAATAACCAACATAAACTGATTTTTGAAAAAAAAAAGCAACTGAAATTCTTTTCTCAAATCATGAATTCATCACACAAATCTCACTCATAAATCTCAAGAAAAAACATAAATTATACTCCATTTTCAACAAACTAACATAAAAACTCTAGTGCATTATAGCAAAAACATCATATTGCAAAACCTAGCTTCCAAACAACTTTCTCAATATAATTTCAAAAAATAAAATATAATTTTTGCACACAAACAGGTCCCTTAAGATCATTAAGCTCTGATACTACTATTGTGTTTAGGAAGTAAGAAAAGAAGAATATGAACATGAAAGAAATAGCAACAAAATTAATTAATTTAAAACAGAACTAAACAAGCTTCTTTTTTGTTTTCCTCTTGATTTTGTTACTTCCTTATACAAAATACATACATTCAACTTTATTTAAGAGACATCCATTTATCATGAGAGGTTACTTTTCTAAGACAAAGACAAGTACATCTTAACACCATACTTATGGCCACACTTGTGTCCTTGAAATAAGGATTACCGTTCTTTTTACCTTACTCAAATGACATTACTAATTTTTACATTCTTAAATAAAAATTTCAAAAACTCTAATAGTTAATAAGATAGAGACCTTAAAAGATGTGATTGGTCACCATTTCCTTGGTTTGACAAATAAATGGATGAGAAGTTCAAGAAATGAATTATATTCCCTTATATTTGTGACCTACCTTATGAAACATTTTCACTTTTCTTTGATGGGTATGACAACCCTTTTACAAAATTAAGCATAGCTGTGTGAGTTAAACTCAGAGTTTTAAATGATTATGCTGTATATAAATATAGATAATATTAGACAAAAAAGATAAGGGAAATATCAAATAGGCACGATAAGTACACATGAGGTAACAAATGTGATTGTGTACATGTATAGATGTGCATATGATATAAAGTTACTTGTCTATATAGAAAAATAAAAGCATATAAAAGACAATAGGAAAGTAATAATACAACATCAAAAAATCAATAAAAGAGTTTTGATTTACTTTTATGTGGTAAGTCAATATCGAAAAGTTTCAGTTGATGCAAAATTTAGTTATAATAAACCAACTATTTCATTGATGTCATTGATGAGATCAACATTATAAGTGGATTATATTGTTTCATCCCTAATTTGTATTGGATTCTATTGCAGCTCTCGTTCTTCTTGTAGTTCACCTAGTTCATCTAGCTTTTGCATTAAAAACTAAATCAGAAAATCATGCACCAAACAAACCTGATAATTTTTGAACAACTATTTAACTTATAATGCACTAATGATTCGTTGAATGCTTCGATCAGGAAATAGCTAAGACTTCTTGAGCATAAATTTTCATACTGCGGCATTCTCTAACGATCATTTTTTTTAGTGATAGGAAATTGAATGCTTAAGAAGCTATATAAAAGCTTTTGAGTTTTAGTAGAGCATACAATTTCACATATTTCAATTGAATGAATATCGTTTCATCTTCTTATTCATCTGCTACACTTGCTACTATTTTTTGTACCATTTCACATTCTTTTTGTTAGATTTTCGGGCTCCATGGACTTCAAATAAGCTTGGGCTTCAAATCGGGCTTAAGTGTTAGGCCTTACACCAACCGGGCTTCTCCAACTAGGCTTTTATGACATGAATTGGGCTTTAAATGGGCTTGCCTACCACCAAAATGGCTAAGGCCATTTTGTTGTTGGCACCTACCCAATTATAAGCCTTTCATTTTTTCATTTCTTTCCAATGTGGGATTGTTCCCACTCTCACTCTTCAACACTCCCCCTCAAGTGTAACTGGACTTCACCCTTTTTGGGCTAGTTGTCACTTGCTTTCACGCTGGACTGATCTAAGCCTGACCTCCTTTTTTTGGGCTCTGTGGCTTCCTTCAGTCTCACTATTTGCATCAAGCTTTCAAACTTTACCGGTTCAGACCTGGCTCCTTCGGATCTATGGTCTCCTCTAGTCTTCAAATTATCCATGGGCCTCTCTACATCTCCAAGTGCAAACTTTTTTTTTAGGTTGTCTACTTGGGCTTTCACATGGGCCTCCTCTTGGGCCTTTCAAACATCCTCACGGGCCTTAGGATCGTCTTGGCCTGTTAAGGCACTCGTATGCTTTGACGAGTGGCTCTGATACCATGCTAGATTTTCGGGCTCCATGGACTTCAAACAAGCTTGGGCTTCAAATCGGGGCTTGAGTGTTGGGCCTTGCACCAACCAGACTTCTCTAGCTGGGCTTCCATAATATGAATTGGGCGTCAAATGGGCTTGCCTACCACCAAAATGGCCTTAGCCATTTTGTTGTTGGCACCTACCCAATTATAAGCCTTTCATTTTTTTCATTTCTTTCCAATGTGGGATTGCTCCCACTTTCACTCTCCAACACTTTTATGTTCATTTTTTTATGTTGCATAAGACTTCTAGCTACAAAGGCAATCATTAAATTTATTAAATCATGACATTTTAACACTTCCAAAGTTGTTAGATTTTTAAAAGATACTGAGGATGACAATAAAACTTTTATTTTAATGCACTCTAATAGTTATAAAGTTTTCCGATTTCAGAACTTATAACATATGGTAAGGAGTCTTCATTCACGACATCTTTTATCTCATCGATGTCCAGTCCATGTGGTATAGAATCCTTAGCAAAAGTGTCACTTAAAACAAGCTTCTACAAGCTAGGCATACTTTGAATGAAATAAGATGGCAAGTAGATTTACTAGGAAAATAAGAAAGTTCAATTACTTTTTAGCCCGTGCAAGAAAACTTGAAAACTTTCATTTAACATATCCTTTATGATGCTGCAGTTCACCTTCAGCTCTTTTAAACTTAGGAATGCAACCAAGGAAGCCATATTAACTATTAATTCTTAATAAGAACTAGAATTTAATTTGTAGGCAACTAAAGATACTGGGGATAAAAGAAAAAGTGTGTGTAAATAGGCTAGGTAATTTAGTAAAGAAAAAAAAGAGAATAATCTTTTCATCAAGTATCTTCATTTTTGGACAGTCATGAATGCTAATATTTGTCAATGAAGGACATTCCAATTTACCACTTCCTGAATAGAAACTCAAAAGGTTTGGCAAGCCTTTAAGGGATACAGATTATAATATAAGAAACATATTGTTTTAATCAAATCCTGCTATCTCAATTAGCCCTTCCATCATTTCACAATTTTAAAGTTTTAGCTTTTCAAGTTTTAAGACAACACCATGGACTGAGTAATTGCATACTTTAAGTTGCCACAATTTTCTAATTTTATTAATATAAGGTTCTTTAAGTCCAAAATTCCCTTTAGATTCTTTTTACATAATGGGGTTAACATTGGTATATTAATTAAACATAATTATCTCAATTTGTACAGCAGACCAAGTTACCTATCATCAACATATTAGACCTTGCAATTCAAATACTTATTCTTATTGGAGTTGCTGAGATTTTTTGAATATGTATGGTTGAAAATGTACATACAGAGTATGGTCAAAGAGATAGCTTTTGTTTAATTATACAAGTAAAGTGCACCATACTATGACATGTTAATGTCAGTTTACAACATGGTCTTTATTGTAAAACATGTATTATTGATGCTATATAAAGAGCAGCTTTGTCAAGGAATATATATGGTCCATATGTGTGTTTGTATTTGTAGAAGGAAGTAAGAAAATGAAGAAGAAAAAAAAATGTATGTAAAAATGGGAAATATCTAGTTTAACATTTTGACTCTATTTTCTTCATTGTTATGGTTATTTTGTTTGCAATTTTAATTGTTGTTTATGTTGAGATTTTTATGGTTATGGGTGAGTGTTCCAACTGTGGTGGTATTAGAGCTCCAATGATTTTTCAGGGGCCTGTTTGTATCCCAAATCATGTTTTTGAAGTGTTAAAATGTTGTTAAGAAATTTGTTTAAAATGTAGTTTCAAATTTTCATGTCATTCAAGATGTAGCATGGCTTTTTGATGTTTTATGTCTCTATTATTTAGTTCTTAATTCATATTTTCTAAAAAAATATTTGAATGGGACCTACAAGTTCAAAAACTAAAAATTTACCTTCAAGTTATCTTTAAAAGAATATTTTTCAAACCATGTTTCAGCTGTGTGCGCTATTTTCTCAAGAAAAAAAGGAAACTATTGATATATTGAGTTATCAAAACATCATCTTTAAAGGACCAACATATCCTTAAACTGAAATTGTTATGGATGGAAGAGACTAGCAAGTCTTAAAATTGTAAAATGAATGGAAGAGACCAGCAAGCCTCAAAATTGCAAAGTGAATGGAAGAGACTAGCATGTCTCAAAACTACAGAAATATTGATGGCAAAGGACCGACAAGTCCGAAAACTATAGAAATTATGATGGTTAGGGACCTGTGCATGTCTACAAACTGCTGAAATCTTATGGTTGATGGTCATTATGTTATGTTCTTAATATTATTTTCTTGAAGAAGATTTTGACATGGAAGAGCCATATAGTGAAGAGGCCACCAGCAAAAGAAAAATAAATGAAGAGAGAGGCTGCTTGAAGATATTGAAAAAGGTACTGATGAACAAAAATATGAAATTAAAAAATTATGTCCATGGAAGCACAAGTTATGATCTCTAACAAAAATCTCATCAAGGTGGAGTGTTGGAGTTGTTGAGATTTTTTTTATATGTATGGTTAAAAATGTACATCCAGAGTATGGTTATAGATATGGCTTTTGTTTAATTGTACAAGTAAATTGCACCATACTATGACATGTTGATGTCAGTTTACAACATGGTCTTTACTTGTAAAACATGTATTATTACTGCTATATAAAGAGCAGCTTTGTCAATGAATATATATGGTCTATATGTGTGTTTGTATTTGTAGAAGGAGGTAAGAAAATGAAGAAGAAAAAAATATATGTGTGTAAAAAATGTGAAATATCTAGTTTAAAATTTTAGCTCTATTTTCTTCATGGTTTTGGTTGTTTTGGCTACAATTTTTATGGTTGTTTATGTTGAGATTTTTATGTTTATAGTGAATGTTCCAACAGTACTATTGATTCACAACTTATTTAACAAATGGAGCTTATTTGTGGCCATAGTTGTGGAGGAAAATCTACAGTCCTCCAACACCTTATAATTAATTTAAATTTAAGTATAAGAAAAGTAGTACTCGATTCAATTATTGTCAACACCTAAAGAAGAATTAGTTAATTAATCAATTAATTAATAAGAATAAATTCTCACTCATTCCTCCACCAGACATTTATAGCGTATAAGGCTTCTGCTTCCTCAAAGCTTTAGTGTGCTTAAAGAGTCATCGGAGAAAAGTAATCATCCGAGAGTAAGACACTTTCTTGTTCTAAAGATAAAAAATTAAAGGTGTGATTAGTTGCTGGGTAAAAGCTAGAGAAACTATATAAATACTACAATTCTAAAGATATTAAGTTATTGAAAATAATCTCATCCTTTGTGACAATTTCTGTCATCTTGTTGCAACCTTTTACTATGATTTTTGTGAGATTTGCCATAGTTTTGGCTATTGAGGTAGTTAGTAAGTAATTCAATCCATGATAGTCTCTCACATAGAGAGTTGATAAATTTTAGAAAGATAATGAGGATGTGAAAAATTAGTGCATAAGTATTTCTTCATATTTACTTAGTCAGTTTCTGTCTTTATTTTTCTATATTTATTAATGAAGTTAGTATTCTTAGGAATTAGTTTTTCTTTTATTTTGGATTTATTAGAAACAATAGGCAAGTGGTTAGAATAATTTTGGGAAAGTTTTCAATGGGTAATTATTATATATATCCAGCCACTCATAATCAAAATTATGTTCAATAACAAAAATTTCCTTTTTCATTTCTCTCTCTACCTTAGTTCTAATTTTTGTTACATGGTATCACAACATTGGTTAGTTGTCTAGCTTTTACTCTTTTTTTCTACTAGGCAATATCTTGTTGGAGAAGTTTCGAAGGTTTTGGTGAGAGAAGTCTATTTTTTGTGAAGATGGAAGCTGTCAATAGGAACACTTACACATAAACAGAAGTAATTATGAATGTCACAAAGTAATTTAATAGTTTTAAATAACATCGAGCAGTGCGTTCAGTAGAAATATGCATAAAAATAATTTTTGGATTTAAAATCATGAATAATTATTATGTTATTGAAATAATATTTAATTTTATCATTTTGAATCGTATATTTAAATTAATAATTTTCAATAGTGTTTTACAATCTTTTTCCTTTAATCGCTTATCGCGAGTTCTCATTACTTCATAATTTAATGGAAACTTAGATTCTTATTTCATTATACTTTTCTCATCATTCAACGCATCTCAAAGATATAATGCATATAACCCAGTCATACTAGCCATCTCGGCTTTTCGAATTCATGCTCCATATAAAAATTCTTATTTTTTTCATTGCAAATTTTGATGTATTCACATTAACTTCAGAGCACTGCACCATATGCATAAGTAGATATCAGTGTGGTTAGTACTAATACCACATCAAAGATTATCACAATTATCATCAATAATGTGCTGACATGGCCACCAAATGTTGTGCTAGCACATCCCAAAGAAAATATCACAATAAGGCCTTATCACATTCACAATGCTCATACAAAGCAAAATTACATTTCTGTTAATTTGTCAAATTATCGTACCCCAGGTACGGTCTTACATCATATCTTAGGGTGAAATGCAGTGTCCCGGATACCATCTTACAATTCACCAAACCTTGCCATGTCTCAGACATGAACTTACTATCTCTTAGTACCATATATGTTGGTGCTCATTGTTATATCCTTCTTAAGGGTTATCGTGTATTCGTGTATTATTTTTATTTTCTTATGTTTGATGTTATTGGAGCATTTTATATCTTTAGTCTCTATATCAAAGACTTGAATACTTTCCATATTCACTTTAGAATTTAGATGTTGTGGCATTCTCACTTTAACTTCTCTATTTCTTAAGTTATTGTACCCTAAGTACAAAAATATCAATCGCGCGTGAGTTGCTGTGTCTTGGACATAGTCTTACATTTCACAGAATCCAGTCATACCCCTGGTACAATCTTACTACAACCTTTTCTTTTCAATATACATGTGCTCACATATATATAATACATTCTTTATTTTATTATTTTATTATTTTTATTATTCACTTATTTTATTAATTTATAACTATTATTATTATTATTATTATTATTATTATTATTATTATTATTATTATTATTATTATTATTTTTATTTTTATTATTATTATTATTATTATTATTATTATTATTATTATTATTATTATTCTTTTTTCAAATTTCATAGAATGTACTAACCACATCAAATATCAAGAACATCTTAAGGGTCAATTTCCATAAAACAAGGAGTGGTAATAAGAAGAAATTTTCAAGAACAACAAGAATAGGAAACTAAAGAAATTCACCAAATTCATGACAACCCATGAGAATTGTTTTTCATCAAGAAAATTTTTAACCGAATCAAAATTAAATATAACCAAAATTCAAAAAAAGAAAAAGAAAAATAAATATGAAGGAATGAGATAAGATGAGATCCACTCACAGACTGCCTACACTTCTTCCTTCCCTGCCTCCTCTACTTCTCGGTCCTATCGCTTCTTTTTTTTTTTAGTTAAGTTTAGTTTTTGGTACCAAAACCTGTACCAAAAAATAAACCATTTCTTATATACTCATGCAAATCATGCATGAGTCACTCTCCTCCCCTCCCCTAGGCCAAGACGTGGCCCAGTAATCATTTCCTTTTTTAAGGCAGTTTAAGACTTATAACCGCTTAGCCCCTCGACTCTATTTATTGTAATTTAGTCATTCCTCCAAACTTATTTTTATTACAATTTAGTTCTGATCCTAAATAAGTTTAATTATTCGAGTGCGGACATGACATGGCTAATCTCTACTTTTTAACTATTAAAGCAAGATCTTACCTACAGCGATATTGCTACACATTACGATAAAAATAAACAAAATAATTTTGCCCAAGTATCAGGCAAAGTTTCAATTTTATCAACACTCATCCTTGAGACTTTGCTTTAAGACTCCAAGCTTTATTCTCAACTCCTTAAAATGTGCTTTGTGTAAAGCTTTTATGAAGATATCTGCAATTTATTCTTCTGACCTGTAATAAGTGATACAAATCTCTTAATCCCTTTCAACCTCCCTCAAGAATTGGAATTCAACATTCAAGGGCTTGGTTTTACCATGTTGAATAGGATTTTTTTATAATAGTAATAACTGATTTTCTATCATGAAAAAAACCTTAATGGCTTCAGTTTGTTCAAATCATAAATCTTTCAATATTTTTCTCAGTCGAATGCCTTGATTTACTGCATTTGTTGCTACCATAAACTCTGCTTAGTAGTAGATTAAGACACAACTTCTTACTTATTAGAACTCTAAGAAAGCATTCCTAAACCAAGTGAGAAGGCATAACTAGATATGATTTTGCTATTGTTAATGCTTCTAGTCTAATCACTATTCAAATATCCCATTAAATTTGCATTATTGACTAACTTGAACCAGATTCCCATCTGTATTGTACCTTTTAGATACCTTAGGATCCATTTTGTAGCTCCATAATCCATTTGACTTAGTTATTGCATAAACCTATAAAGAAAGCTTACTTCAAACATTACATCAGGCCTTGTAGCAATCAAGTATAATAGGCTGCCTAGCAAACTTCTATAATTTAATGCATCAACCCTTACTTTACCATTAACCTTTGCTATTTTTTCATTAACAACCAAAGGTGTGCTCACAAACTTGCAATATTGCATTTTGAACTTTCTCAGCAAATTTTGGATATAAGCTTGTTGAGAGATAAAGATGCTATCATTAGTTTGGCGCACTTCAAAACAAAGAAAGAATTTCATCTCCCATAAATCAATCATCTCAAACTCTTTGTGCATTTATTACTTAAAGACATCAATAATTTTAACATCACTTCCAATCACTAGGAGATCATCAATATTCATGGAAATAATTATTAAATCATAAGAGTTTTGACGCATAGAATAACACCATTGCAGCTCCTTCTGAAATCTAAATTACATAAAAACTCATCAATTCTAATATACCACGCTCCTGGGGCTTGCTTTAAGTCGTAAAGAGTTTTTTACAACTTGTACACTTTATCTCTATGCTTATTGTACTTGAAACCTTCAGGTTGCTTAACAAAAATTTCCTTCTTCAAGTAGCCATTCAAAAAAGGTAAAGTTAATAAATTTTCCACCTGTTTTGAGCAACTAAAGCAATAAGAAAGTTGATTGTATCTAACCACACCATAAAAGCAAATGTGAATGCATAATCTATACCAGCTTATTAAGCATACCTTTAACTACTAATCTCGCCTTGTATTTATATAT
This sequence comes from Macaranga tanarius, assembly GCA_949673435.1. Lineage (NCBI taxonomy): Eukaryota > Viridiplantae > Streptophyta > Magnoliopsida > Malpighiales > Euphorbiaceae > Macaranga > Macaranga tanarius. The sequence goes on from CATIWO010652291.1 coordinate 29,002, forward strand.
AGAACCATCAACATTGAATTTGGTTCTATTCACCCATTTAACTCCTCTCACCTGCTTATGTTGAGGCTTATCCACTAGCTCCCAAGTTCCATTTCTTTTAATGATTAAAATTTCATCTCTCATGGCTGCATTTCACTCTTCAAATCTTAAAGCTTCAATAAAAATTAAAGAATTAACCACAACCATTATACATCTTGTATAAACATTAACCAAGTTGCTAGTTTTTAGAATTAATGTATCTATGGTGCTTTTTACATCAGAATCTAAATGTGCATTTTCCTCTTGAGTAATATCTATCTTAAGACTAGTTGATTAACCTGTAGAATTTGAACCCTTCTTAGTAGTTGAACCTCCCCAATTCCATTTTGCATTCTCATCCACTGTAATTTCTCTGCTAATAATTATTTTTTTAGTTTATAAAATAAAAATTTTGTTCCTCTTTGCTTGAACACTATAACCCAAGCAGATACCTTTCTTTTCCTTTTCACTCAACTTGTCTCTTTTGGCATTTGGCAGGTAAATTATACCGTTGGTTACTGAACTTTATACTAAATTTCAGTTTGGTTATATAACTTTAATTTGTTACTGTTTAGTTACTAAACTTTAATTTTAATTACATAAAAAAGTCACTTTACCAATTCTGGCTAATTTTAATAATGTGGCAGACTGGAATTGCCATATTATAGTCCAACTTAAAAAATTTTCACATTATAATGACACCTCAATGGCCCTATTACAATAAAATCACAACTAATCACTAAAATTACCAAGAATATGATTGAAAACAATAAGAGGAATTAGGGATTAAAAGTGATTTTATTGTAATAAAACTATTGATGTGGCATTATAATGTAATAATTTTTTAAGTTGAACCTGTAATGTGGCAATCACATTCTACCATATCATCAAAATTAGCCGAAATTAATAGAATGACTTCCTTGTGTAATTAAAATCAAAGTTTAGTATCTAAAAAGTCATAAATTAAAGTTATGTAACCAAACTGAAATTTAGTATAAACTTTAATGACCAACAGTATGATTTACCCTACATTTGGCATATGAATATATCATAAAGATCCAAAAACTTTCAAATGTCCTATTAAAGGCTTTAAACCACTCCAAGCTTCAAGTGGATTTTTTCCATTAATGGCATGTGTTAGCAATATATTTTGCAAATAAATTACGGTGTATATTACTCTAACCTAGAATCTCTTCAGTATATCCTTCTCATGAAGCATGCTCCTTAGCATTTCAAGAAGTGTCCTATTCTTTATCTTACACACTCCATTCTGTTATGGAGAGCAATTGGTGTTGAATTCCAACTTCATCATAGAACTTTAAGAACTCATTTGAAGTGTATTCCTACCTATTATCAGTCCTTCATGTCTTTAATTTACATCCACTTTGAGTTTCCACCATGGACTTAAACTTTTTGAATATTAAAAACACTTTTGATTTGCAAATCATAAAATAAATTCATGTCATTCATGTTAAAACATCAATAAACATTATAAAATACTTGCTTTGGCTCAAAGATACAATTTGCATTGCTCCACAAATATTTAAGTATACCAATTTAAGTTTTTTAGTAGCTCTTCAATTGGAATGAGATAAAAATAAAAGCCTATAAAGCTTCCCCATCTAATAATTTTTACACACATACACACAATAGGCTTGTCTCTAACTAGCCTTTTATCTTACATAAGCTTTAAAGATTTAAAGTTGGCAGGACTAAATTTTTTGTACCATCACCAAGACTCATAAACAATATTTATGTATGCAAGTTTATGATTAGAATGCCAATTAATAGGAAATCTTTTAATAACCATGGAAACAACAGCAATTTTAGCTCCAGAAGGATCAAACACAACACAAGTTCATTTTAAAAGATAAAGAATATCCCCTAAGCAACATTTACCTAACACTTAGTAAATTATACTTGAGTTTAAGAACTAGCAACACATCATTTATATATTTAGTTCCTTATGAGGTTTGAACAGAAATTGTACCTTTACAAGCAGATTTAATGAGTTCACCATTACCCGACTTAACAGTGATTTTGTAAGTGGCATTTAACTTTCTAAAAAGTTCTAAATTTGAGGTTATATGATTAGTGCATTCAATGTCCATTAACTAAAAAGCTTTATCTATAACTCTATTTGACAGTACAACCATGAAAAGATATTCCTCAGTTTGCCTCTCCTCCATTACATTTGCTTGTTGCCTCTATTGATTTTATTTTAGTGGAGTTTATTAATTTTGTTGTTTCTTCAGCTTGTGATACTTAATAACATGCCCAAATGTCTTGCAATAATGACATTAAGCTTTCTTCCAACAGCTGCTCTTATGATGTTGGTCTTTAGGCAATGACTACAAGGTAGCAATTTTCCTTTCCATGTTCTTTGCTTTCACTCTCTACTTATTTGCCTTTATAGTTCTTGTCATCTGAAATTTTTTTATCATCTTTGGAGGTTAATGATTGAGAATTGTGGTTCACATAGAAAGCACCCTCAACCCATTCTTTAGTTCTCATAGAATTTCTTTGCTCATGAACTTGTAGCTTGGTAATTAATTCAACAACAATCAAATTTTTGAGGTCATATGATTCCTCAATAGCTGAGACCTTAGCCTTTAACTTCTCCAGAAGGCTAATCAGTAATTTTTCAACAATTTTATACTCTTTAACAACTTCTTCAAATAACCTTATTTGATTCATGAGATCCATTACTCTTAAAGAATACTTTTTGACAACATTTTTTTCTTCATTTTTAAATTCTCAAACTCTATTTTAAGAGTAATTTCATTGTTTTTACCCTATCACTGCTTTCATTCTCTTCTTTTAGCTTATCCCACACTTTTTTAGCTTATTCAAGAGATATAAGAGTAGTGAAAACATTATCTAGTAGAGTAGAGCAAAGGACAATAAGTGCATTATCTTTTTTTAGTAGCTCTTTCTCATGTTGCTTCATTTAGGAAATGGTTGGATTTGCCTGAAGGGTGGAGGATCTCTGCCTGTGACTACTACTTCCCAAAAGCCCAAAGACTTCAAGTATGACTTCATCTTAACCACCCAAATCTAATAATTCTCATATGTAAACATAGGAACATGAGAAGAAAAGGTCTTTCGTAAAGCCATCTATGTCTTTTGAAAGTGTTTATACCTCACAAACACTCAACAAACTTAGCCTCATATCACTTAAACTCATACACTTCATAGTCCCTTTAAGAACATGAGCTCTAATACCATTTATTAAAGAGAATGCTCAAGAATACACAAAAATTAAAAGAACCAAAAATTGAGTTGAACTCACACACCTTTCATTTACGAAAAGGTTGCTTTATATGGCAATAAGATGATTGTTGTAAACATGGTTTAACACTTCAAAATGACATAACTACATCAGTCCCATACTTCATTAGATGGCTAATTTTTAAAAGCACAGCTAATCTCTACTTTTTAACTACTAAAGCAAGATCATACCTATAACCATATTACTATACATTACAACAAATATAAATAAAATAATTTTCCTCAAGTATCAGGTAAAGTCTCATTTCTATTAACATAGGCTTGTAACTCTTTATTTTCTACTGGAAGAAATTAGCTCTACAAAGAGTAACTTTTGCATTTTTTATTGCTTCCTTTCTCTTCCTTCAAAACCCAACAAAATCCTATGTTTCAGGCAAGGACAAAGCATATTGAAGTTTATCATCACTTTGTTAGAGAAAAAATGTTGAGTCAAGAAATAGAGTTAAAAGGCCATTAGTACAAGCTAGCAAGTTATTGATATTTTCACAAAAGCTTTGGCAAAATCCATGTTTGAAATTTTTAAAGTTAATATTACTATTATTGATTAAGAAAATGTACTAAAGAGAAGTGTGAAAAATTCATGCATGTTTCTTAGAGTATTTGTTCATATTTACTTAGTCAATTTCTAATTCTATTTTTTTCTACATTTATAAATGAAGTCAGTATTTTTAAGAATTAGTTTTTATTTTAGTTTGGATTTGTTAGAAATAATGGGTAGGAGGTTAGAATAATTTTAGGAAAGTTGTTAATAGGTAATTATTATATATACCCAGCCACTTGTAATCGAAATTATGTTCAGTAGTAAATTTTATTTTTCTTCTTCATTTCTCTTTCTACCTTAGTTCTAATTTTTGTTACAAGGATGGCACTATGTTTATCAAACTGTCATACCATTCTACTTATAGAGTTAATGCATAAGTGGTTTGAGTTGAGATGTTGGTTCCGTTTCCACATATGCTTCAAATTGTGAAGACAAGATAACTTTAAGTGTTTGAAAAGTGCAAGCTACTCCTGTCCAATAAGTCATTCGTGTAAGAAAAGCACCTATACAGAACCTTTGTCTATAACAAGCGTGTCTAGACTGTGAAGCCCTTTATGGAGAAAATGGAGATGAGCTTTGTAATGTAAGGAGATAAGATTAACAACTTTAAGTTTTGAAAGCTTCTCAACTGGGAATCCACCACTCTCAATCATCATGATCAAATTCCTTGCTTTCAATTGTCACTTCCTCTATGCTGTCTTTCACTAATTTACAAAAATTAAATTACTTTTTCTTTATTTTCTTTCAAACCCACAAATTAAACCCCAAGTACAAGGAATTCAAACTGATAATATACCAAAATTATTAAAAATAGCACTAAATTCATTGACTGCAAAGTTTCTAAGAGTGTAGATTAAAGAAATTACACTTACTATTAAAGCAATATTTTAAGATGACATTGTTCTTATTATTCTAACAAACAAATTCCATATGATAGGAATATAATGTGAGCTCGTGGAGATAGTGAGATGTGAAGCTGGTTTGGCCAACATTTATGATTATAAGGCTGACTCTCCCTTCTTGCACTGTCAAGGGCATTTATTAATAGAGTTGTCTCAAGAAGCAGCACGCCAAATCAAACCTGTTGACCAATGTGATCCCTATAATTAAGGTACTTGTGATTGTAGTTGTAATTGTGCATATTAGTGACCATTTAATTAGGATGTAATTAGTCTTGTTTACCTTATTTAGTCTAGTTGTCCTTGGGTATAAATACTCCTACTTTGATTTGTATCAAACACATAAAAAATACAACTCTCTATTGTTATTCTTTCTTAATCATCATGGTATCAGAGCTATTCTTGTGGCATGTGCAAAACTCTTCATTCATTTTCTAAACCATTTGTCAAACACCTTGCCTGCAAATGGAATCATTCTTCAAAACAAACTATTCTCATTTATTTATGCATCTCCTTTCAATGGTCCAATTAGAAGTAACTCAACCTCTTCAAACAATTCTTGATGGACGCAATTATACTCTTTGAGTTCAAGACATGAGAAACTTCCTTAAAGGTCATAAACTTTGGAGATATGTTACTGGTGATGTCACAGAACTAGTTAAAGCAAAAGATGAAGTTGACACTGACTTCCAAGCACACCTTGAATAATGGGATAGCTATAATCACAAAATCATCACATGGTTTGGAAACACCACAATAAAGTCCATTCGTCAATTGTTTGGTCGCTTTGACACAGCAAAAGAGGTATAGGATTTTCTTTCTCTCTACTATGCTGTTACAAGTGGTGCCTCTCGTTATCAAAATATGTTGCTTTTGCATCGTATGCATTAAGAGAAAGGTTAATCAGTATCTGATTTCCATTTTGAGATGTCATATATTTGGGATCAATTGTCCTTGTCTGAACCTCATTGGCATTGTACTAATAATGCCTAATGTTTTTATAATTATCGAGACTCTATACGTTTGTATGAGTTTCTTATAGCAGTACATGATGACTATGATCACATCTGCACCAATCTCTTGCATCGAGAGCTACTACCCTCTGTTGAAAAAGCTATTGCATAATTAATAGCTGAAGAAACTCAAAGAAATACTAATCGAGTCTCTACTGATTCAGTTCTTATTGCAACCTCACAAGCAACTAATTCTACTTTAGTCACTTCTTTTGTTGTTGTATACAAGTTTTGTAAACGGATAGGTCATACGATTGATGTATGTCAAAAATTAATGAAAAAAAATAAAAGAAACAAAGACAGACCAACTCTTCTCTTCCTACTCATTATGCTGCTGTTACAACTAATACCTCTAGTTTAGAGGTTCCTAGTTCTGGTTTAGAGGTTCCTAGTGCAAGTTCTCTACCAAATGCTGTCATTGCTAGTTCTACCCTATCTCCAAGTGATATTGAGGCCATAGTTGACCAGGTTTTGTCTCGAACCAAATTTCCATCTTCTGCTCTCTCAGTCACATCAGGTACTTCTTCTTGGCTCTTTGATTCAACTTGTTGTAATCACATGTCCTCCAATTTATCTTTTTTTTAACTAAACATAATGTTTCCACACTTTCACCCATTCACACTGCTGATGGGTCCCTTATGCCTATTAGCCATGTCGGTTCAATTAATACTCCTCATTTATCTGTTTCTGATACATATTTTATCCCTAAATTATCTATGAACTTACTCTCTGTGGGACAATTATGTGATCTTGGCTTTGTTCTCAATTTCTCTAAAATTGTAGTTGTTGTGCAGGATTAATTGACTAAACGGATTGTTGGGACAGGGCGTAAAATTGGTCATTTGTTTGAGTTAGTATCATTACATTTACCTACCACCTCTAAAACTACTGTAGCACACTCCAAATCTAATTCTCTTTGTACTTGGCACTCTCACCTAAGTCCTGCTTTAAAATCTTGTGTTCAGCTTTTAGCTAATAGTGGTAGATTAAGAAATATTGATGACTTTTCTGATTTTTCTTGCATGTCTTATCAACTTGAAAAACAATCAGCTTTACCTTTTTATATCAGTGCTTCTAATTCTTCTGCCTCTTTTGATCTTGTGCATTTGGATGTTTGGGGACCATCTCCAGTAACATCTATAAGAGGGTCTCGATATTTTGTTATTTTTCTTGATGATTTCTCTTGATTTACTTGGATTTACTTGATGCATAATAGGTCTGAATTTCTCAGCATTTATTGTGAATTTGCAACCATGGTCAAAAATCAATTCTCTAAAAACATAAAAAAAATTTGGTCCGATAATGCATCTGAATACAAACCAGCAGATTTTCGTTCTATTCTTAAACAAGATGGCACTATTTCATATTCCTCTTATCCTGGAACTTCTCAGCAAAATGGATGGGCTGAGCACAAACACAAACATATTTTAGACATCATCCGCACTCTACTTCATTCTAGCTCTATTCCTAATCAATTCTAGGGAGAAGCAGCTCTTACTGCTACATACACCATTAATCGACTTCTATCACCTGTTCTTCATAATCAATCTCCTTACAAATGCCTTTTTAGTAAGTCTCCCTCTTACTCTAATCTTAAACCATTTAGGTGTGCTTGCTTTATGCTGCTTCAACCTTATGAACATAATAAACTTAAACCACGTTCTCGGCTGTGTTGCTTTCTTGGGTATGGAATTGAACATAAAGGTTATAGATGTTATGATCCTGTTAGTCATCGCTTATACATTTCTCGTCACGTCATTTTTTGGTAAAATACCATGTTCTCCACTGTTTCTTAATTTCATGTCTCTACTAGTTATCATATGTCTAGTCATCCTTCTATTGAATTATTTCCTACTAATGATAACAATGATGTTAGCACTCAAATATTACAACCAACTTCTACCACCTCTCCCAATGATGTTGGATGGTCAGATGATACCTCTCAACAAGTTCCTACAACTCTTAAAGGTAACTCTTCTCAACCAATTTCTCGTCGTTCCTCTAGAGTTACAGCTCCTCCTCCCAAACTTAAAGATTATCACTGTTACTTTGCTCTTACTACCTTTCGTGAGGTTTCCTCTAACCCTTTTTGGTAGAGAGCAATGGATGACAAAATTCAAGCATTACAATAGAACAGAACATGGGACTTGGTTGACCTACCTCCAAAAAAATCAGCGATTTTATCTAGAGCTTATCTTACAGATAATAAAACTTTTGATACACCTTTGGAACAGAATGTTAAACTTCGACCAAATGATGGTGAATTGATTTCTGGTGCTACTTTATACAGACAGTTGGTTGGTAGTCTCATCTACCTAACTATCACTCGCCCTGACATTTCTTATGCAGTGCACCTTGTGAGTCAATTTATAGTTGTACCTCGATCTGTTCATTTTGCTGCAGTCATTCACATTCTTCGATATGTTAAGGGTACTTTGTTTCATGGGCTTCACTTTCCCTCTCATTCTACCCTGCACCTGCGCGCTTATTCAGATTCTGATTGGGCAGGAGATCCAACTGACAAGCGATCTACAACTAGCTTTTGTTTCTTCCTTGGGGATTCTCTTATTTCTTGGCGCAACAAAAAATAATCTATAGTTGCCCGCTCTAGCACAGAAGCTGAGTATCGTGCCCTTGCTGATACAATTGTTGAGTTACTTTGGCTTCGTCGACTACTTGTTGACTTAGGGGTGCCTCTCTCTACTTCCACTCCTTTACACTGTGATAATCAAAGTGCAATTCAAATTGCACATAATGATATCTTCCATGAATGTACCAAATATATCGAAATTGATTGTCACTTTGTTCGCCATCACTTGTTGCAAGGAACACTTCATCTCACTTTCATTCGCTCTATTGATCAACTTACAGACATCTTTACTAAAGCTCATCCTACTGGACGCTTCCACGACTTGTTATCTAAACTCAAGTTGACATCTCATATGCCACCTTGAGTTTACGGGGAGATGTTGACCAATGTAATCCCAATAATTAAGGTAGTTGTGATTGTAGTTGTAATTGTGCATATTAGTGATCCTTTAATTAGGATGTAATTAGTCTTGTTTACCTTATTTAGTCTAGCTGTCCTTGGGTATAAATACTCCTACTTTGATTTGTATCAAACACACTAGAAATACAACTTTCTATTGTTATTCTTTCTCAATCATCAAATATCAGAACCTTCCTCAACTCTTCAACCACAGCAACAAAAACGATATGCTCAAAAAGGTTGCCAAGACAATGAACTTCCGGATATACAATTTGCCAAGCCATACATGTCAATGCCTCGTATATATGAGCCTCTTGAAGCATCTCAATTTCCTAACACAACAATATCACATCAGAAAATAAAATTCACTATTTTGCTTGTTCCTTTAGTTTCCATTCTTTTCCTTGATTTGCGAGATATTGGAAAGACGATTACAATAAGGAACCCGTCAAAGGCACAATTAGGCCAATAAATAGCACACAAGCTGATAGATGACTGCGTTTATAAAAGTGATATATTCACAATTACTCTACTATGAGCCAGAAGAATTGAAGACGTTTTATCTTGATGAAATATAAGTCATCTGACATCATCCTTTGCATTCATGAAGAGACTGCTACTGCATTCTTTTGTGAATTTGGATCATGTATGATGTTGAATACTTTGGAGGGAGGCCATTACCGAAACACCGACCTGCCCACAATGTTCTTGATCGGCAGAGGACCCCTGAAAATAAGAGGAACAACTATGTCTTAGAATGTGCACTTCCAAACTAAACACAGGTTCTAACGTTATTATGCAAATCTAAAAGAATGCGATTTTAGAATATTTTCCTTCTTATCTAATGCACAATAATCTCAAGCCATAAATCAAACAGAAGCTTAAAGACATGTTAGAATTACCAGTTATGAGAGTCGAAACTGTTATTACGATTATCTCCCATCACAAAGACATAACCTTCTGGTACAAGCTGCAATATCAATAAAAAAAAAATGTTTAGTTTTCTGATACGAGTGGAGAAAAAAATTAACAGAACACTGGAAAAAAAAAAAACAACAGGAAAACAAGAATATGCACGAAGTGCAGGATGCATTACCACTGGTTCCATCTCATAAGCATGTGGCTCTAAAATGAATTCCTCATCTTGAACGACTCCATTCATATACAATTTCCCCTCACGAACCTACATATCACAAAACCAATATAAATGTGAGGTCCAAAGCAAAGGAAGTAAACGGCAAGTGGCAATTAGCAAATATCTTTGCACCAAGATAGATCATTAACTAAGATAAAGAACCTTACTTCAACAACGTCTCCAGCTGTCGCTACAATTCTCTTTATGAATACATCACCAGAACTAAAACCAATTTCCTATATATTGCACACAACACACAAAGGCCAGTAAACTATAAGCACAGAGTCTCGGAGAGAACAAAATCTTGAATCCTGATGACCAAAAACATATTAAATTTGGAAAAAATACCTGTAAGATCGGAGGTGCATTATATATCACTATATCTGAAACTTCAGGCTTCCTGAAAACATATGAAACCTAACACACCAAAAAGAGAGGAAAAATAGTATCAACCATCAACTTCAAAGTTTATGCGTAAAAAGCCATAACACAAGTAATATTTGTTTGTTGGAATAATAATTAGCGCAATGTTATGAAGCCAAAGCTTTTCTTTTTTATTCTTTGCAATTTTTAAAATTCATAATCACTTGTAATATTGAATTATTTAAGGCGTCATTGTGGTTTAGGCTAATTACCTTAAATAATATTGAACTATTTATTCTTTGATACGTAGGTCCTTTTTTATTCTTTTAGACACTGTGTTTGTGTATTGAATTGATATTTCTTTTAAATTTCAAGGCAAAATATGAACATTCTTAAATTTTAAAACCATTAGCATTCACTTTTCTCTTTCTTTTTTTTTTTTTTTATATCTTGAACTATATATTATTTTTTAAAAAAGAAATAATTTGCTAATTTACAAATAATTTTTTATTTAATATGCATTTTTATTTGAACTATTTAATTTTAATAGAATAATACGAATTTTCCAATATTTGTTGAAAGATCTAGAAAAAGTGCTACAATTTTTTTATTTTTATTACCTACATTTTCTTTTTTTGAAAGGAAGTTAAATAACAATTACAATTGTGAGATTGAGAAAATTTTTAAAAAAAAAATCCTCTAATTGATCAAATGTTAAAGTAAAGAAAAATTTCACAAATTGGCTCTCTTGCTTCTCTCATCAATTTTTCTCTTCTTTTGAAATCTTTATTTTTTTAATTTGTCTATACAATGAGTGGACAATTTGATTTTTATATTGTAATAGATACATATAAAAAAATTCATTTATATTAGATAAAATAGATGTAATCGATGATAAATTTTAAAAATATAACTCAATCAAACTTAGGAAATATTCATCATACACTAGTATGAAATTATAAATTATAAATCTTAAATTAACAAGTCTACTGTGCACTATTTTTATGTTACAAATTATAGATGTTAAAAATTTTAGTATGTTTGTTAAATTTATAAGTATCTATTATAAAATAATACTAATAAATAGCAGCAAAAGACAATTAAATTTATAATTTTGCCTAATGCTTTTAGATTTATAGTTTTGTAATCTATAATTTATTTTCTTATTCTAATAAAATTTAATAACATATTTTAAATAAATTTAAATATACTCAATTATAAATAATTAAAGTAATTATTTTGTAAAATAATTAGATAAGGGCTTGAAGGTAAATTTAAACTTCTCCTTACTATAGGTTTTATAGATTCTCATTGTTTGAAAAGAATTGTTTGCTTTTTCTAAAACAAGTAGGGACAAATAAAATAAATAAGCAAAAAGTAGAAACAAAGTATTATACAGTAGTCTTCATGCTCAAAAAAAAAAAAAAAAAAAAAAAAAAAAAAAAAGTGTTCGCACCTTATCAACCAAAACGAGGGGCCGTCCATTTGAAATGTTGTGTTCGCTTTCTCCATCTGATGCAACTTTTATAAATTTGGGACAATTATACACTTCGACAGATTTCAACTTTGGCAATTCTACATGTATCCATGGTTGGAAACTTGTCAACTCTGGTAAATTTACAAATTTAATCGAACAAAGCTGAGGAAATTCGAAATGAACAATGGACTCTTCTGCACATTCTCCTTGCGAGTTCTTATGCATAAATAAATGCTTGAGTGAGGATAGGTCCTGTATATATAAATCTTTCAACTCAAATACTATCGTTATAGGTTTTATTGTCACGGCATCATTCAGCTGTTGTTGAACTTGATATATTTCTTGTACAGAAGAGCAATGATGTAAGTTCAACATCTCCAATTTTTGGAATCTTCTCAAGTCATTCAATGCAAAAACAGTTAATAATTTTGAGCAACTTCCAATTGTTAATGATTTTAATTTCCTGAAAGAATTGTCATTTGAAAGTTGGTTGGGCCATATGTATTTCAAGCCACTCATACAACTCAAATCCATGATCTCCAAATTTGGGAGTGCAACCTGCAATGTCAATTCCACCTTCAGTCCTAAAAGTTATAAATTTTTTACAATTAAATCCTAATGCTTAATTTTCAACAATTGAGTTTACAATGTAACAGAAGTTGAATATGAGGCAATTTCAGTCCTAAAAGTTATTGGGATTGTTACTAATGCCTTTTTAGTCATTTTTGCTGGTGTACTGATTTGGATTTTCTCAGAAAGGTATAAACATGTAAAGAAAGAATCTTTTACTTCTGAGGTAATCAAATGCCAAAAGAATTCAGCTATAAAGAGCTCAGATTAGCTACAAGATATTTTAATGCCAATAGAATTATTGGTCATGGAGCATTTGGGATTGTTTATAAGGTTATATTGTCAAACATTGGTGACATTGTTGCAACGAAGAGATGTAGTCATAGTAGTCAATAAAAGACTAAATTTTTATCAGAATTGTCAATAATTGGTACTCTTAGGGATAGAATTTTTGTTGGCTTATGATTTAATGCCTAATGGAAGACTTGATAAAGCACTATTTAAAGCAAGAATTCCTTTGCCTTTGCCACGTTAGAGAAAAGTTCTACTTGGTGTTGCTTATGCTTTAGCATACTTGCATCAAGAATGTGAGAATCGGGTGATTCATAGAGATATTAAGACTAGCAACATTATATTTGATGAAAACTTTAATGTAAAATTAGGAAATTTTGGTTTGGCTAGACAAGTTGAGCATGATAAATCATCTTATCACTACAAAAAAACTAATTTGTAGAGACTATAATAATTGTCTCTATAAATAATAAAATTTGTCTTTATAGTTTATAGAGACAATTTTATTTCGTCTCCATTTTTGTCACTTCAGCTTTTGTCTCTATAAGATATAAAGACTTATA